>JAGFMF010011466.1:8851970-8898471 GCA_019455555.1 Galemys pyrenaicus
CTCTCTGTGGTGAATCCTCTCACCCCCCCACACCTCTGGCCTGTGCCCCAGTGCTTGTATGCATAAATAAATAAATCTTTAAAAAAAAAAAAAAAGAATTAGTGGTCATTTGTAAAATGTGCAGATTACATGATGCCATAAAAATCACATTTTCTAGAATAAGCTAAAAAGGGCCTGCTAAACGTAACTGGAATTTCTAATTGAAACCTAAATCTAAAACAAGATCATTACCATTTAACATGTGGAAAAGAAGATTTTTCTCAGAGTTTCTCCCATCTTATCCTCTTATTTTAAAATAAAAAACAACAGTGTGTTTGCCTGTTTTAAATCCTTGGCTACCTAAACATAGTAATATTTTACTCCCTGATAAGCCATTTTCGATTTAGTTGTTTCATCAAAAATGAGCTAGTATGGAAATACGTTGTGTGCCTACTTACAAAACTCACTGGTTTCCACGGGAACCAAGCATTTGGGGGTGAATGCACGCCCTCCTTCAGGGGCCCGGGTGGTAACGCGCCTGTGTGCTCTGTTGGACTAGGTGGCAGAGGAGCTGGGGCATCGCCCACCGCTGCAGCCAGCTGCATAGTTTAGGCCGCTTAGCACAGCAGAACTTGGAAACACTTAAAAATGCAAAAGGTAAACAATTTCCATTTTCTTTTAAAATATCAAATAGCTGCTATACCCATCTGTAAATTATAGAGGAAAACTATTAACAATCCTTGAGATGTGACTTTATCACAACTGAATTTTTTAATCTGTTCCTTTGAATAAAACTGACATAAATTAGCCTTTAAGCTTCTACTGAATTTAATCCTGAATTTATCAGACACTGAGTTTGCTAAAAGAATGAAGCCTCTCTGAACAGTGACCAAAAGGTTTGTGTTTTATCATCAGGATGTACAATAATCTTCACAGACCGTTCTGGAATGAGTGCAGTGGGCCATGTGATGCTAGGAACCATGGATGTCCACCATCACTGGACAAAAGTAAGAGGAAGCTTAAAAGTAAAACAAAAACTAATCTTTCTATTGTCATACTTATGTTTTAAACAGTGCTATTATGTTAAGGAATTAAAAAAAGATTTCAAATTATAACTTCAGCTGTTTTCTGATAAAATGTGTAACAGAGTTAAAATACTTAGCTGATTTTTAAATCAGCTTTTATTTGAAAATGTAGTCTTTTCTGAAGTACAGTCTAAGCCTGTATTTTTATTTCGTTTGTTTTGAATAGATTTATTAAGGTAGAATGGGTGTATAGTATTTAGTGTATATAATTGGATGAGATTTGACACCTGAATACCTGCCAAACACCTGTCCACAATCAAGGGGTATTTACTCACTTGGGGGGACGGGGGTGTCTGCTTTCATTCATTCAGCATACTTGAGATTCATCCATGCTGCTTGCATTTATCAAAAGTTTATTATTTTTCATTGCCATATAGTGTTTCATTGCATGGATGTACCATTAATTATCCACTTGCCTGTTGATGGGCCTTGGGTTGTGTCAAGTTTTGGCTATTAGAAACAAAGCCACTGTGACGATGTCTGCTTGTGTCCTGAACCTGGGAGAGAAGGATGAAGCAGCACCCAGCAACCTGTATTGCTGCTATTGCTATTAATGTGTATATGTCACTCTGGTAGCTGTTACTACAAGTGCAGCTTAAATTAAGTGATTTAGGGGAATCATTTAACCTAATTACTCTAGTTTTGTAATACTCTAAGTAGAATTGCAAAAGATGCAGCAATATGGAAGATTATGTGATAGGGTTATAATTAACTGTATTCCTATGATAATTATTTGCGTATTTGTTTCCTGTAGATTTTTATTCATTTTTCAAACATGCAACTAAAGAATGCCCCTCAGCTGTAGAATTTACACTGCTGACTGCTTTGATTATAGAAGAGTTTTTAAAGCCTTTTGACTCCTCTGAAAGTTGCATAACCCAACTGTCTATGTAAAATCTGGGTCCTGAAATAGACCCAGAGTTGAAACATATATACTTTATTTCTAAGGCCCTTCCTTATCATACCATTTAGTCATTCTAAATGAATCCAAATGTTTTACTTGAATATTTAAATGACAGAATGTATTTGGAAGATTTTCCATCTCTTTAGATCCCACCTAAAAAGTCCTAAGATTTACACTGGGTTTTGAATATTAATATTTCTGTTGATAGCATTACATTGTCTCTTTGTCAATTACTTGAACTTTCATTCTAAGAGAATAATTTTCTTGTTAAAGCTTCCAAATACATGTATAGCAATCCTAAAACTGAGCTATTACAGTAATAGAAAAATAAATATTTTTCCTTTTTCAACACTGTAGCTTTTTGAAAGGTTACCAAGTTATTTTGACCTTCGAAGGAGACTAATGCTTTTAGAAGATCAAATAAGCCACCTTCTAGGCGGCATCCAAGTTGTTTATATTGAAGAATTACAGCCAGTATTGACTCTTGAAGAATATTACTCTCTTCTTAATGTGTTCTACAACAGACTATTAAACAGTAGAATACCTTTCCATCCTCGAAGTCTGCGTGGTTTACAAATGATCCTGAATAGGTAAAGTCTAAAATGAAGGACTTATTCTTACTCCTTCCCTTGGGTGGGGCGTGTATTGAACTGCATTGTATTTCCCTGGGTGGTTCATGGGAATTATGAAAAGACTGTCATGGCTCTGTCCATGACAGTCTCTTACATGTTAGAAAAGAAGATTGAAGGATTGAATCTCTAGCACATTCTGTAACTTTATTGCCACTGACAGGGCAAAGTCAATCCTCTGGAAAGCTTTCTAGGATTAAGCTCATGTTGAATCAATAGGCCGCATTTCTCCTGCACATACTCCTGTCCAGGCAAGGGGCATGGTGCTTAAGTGCATTCCCTTTAACCTCATAACCGCAGCAGTAGTGGGTTACCACCCCGCTTCACTGTGACTAAGGTCACAGGGCTAGGAAGGAAGTGGGCAGCATGACAAAGTTTGTGTCTTTAGGGACAGCAGACGTTTATGTCAGTTTTGCTAGACTTTTATGGCATATTCCTTTTCAGTTAAGCAGACTAATAAAGTGTTTTTTGGGGGGCTGAGGAGCGGGGGATGGAGTAACGAATGTTTTTCCTTTCATGTGTGTCACATTCCAGCGACAGATACGCTCCAAGTTTGCATGAACTCGGGCATTTTAATATCCCAACGCTCTGTGATCCAGCAAACCTCCAGTGGTTTATTCTTACCAAAGCTCAACAGGCCAGAGAGAACATGAAAAGAAAAGAGGAGTAAGTGCTGTCAGCCCTCTATAATGCCTTGTCATTCAGCCTAGCCTGTGAAAATTCAGACTTCAGAATTCACAGATGGGCATTAAACATAAGAGATTGACTTTTCGCATACTCTGTATTTATTTCCTCCCCACCTTGTGCCAGATGTGACTGTTTTCTCAGTGTCATGACCTAATGACATTCTCACCGTGCACCTCAATTTAAGAAGCAGGGCTCGTTAATATAAAAATCAACTCGAGAACAGAATGAAAAATAAGACCATCAGAAAGAAATCTCCGGATGTGAAAGGGTGGCAACAAGGGGAAAAGTCATTCATACTTGAATCATAGGAATCTTTATTGTTTAAAAAATTTGAAAATAACTGATATACAGGAAATTTCATCTACATTTTAAGTAAATGAGAAGAAATTTTAAAGTTAAAAAATTGTTTCAGCTTGTCAGCAGTGCTGTCTCTGGTGCAGTTTGTATCTCTAATGAAATCATACCTTTGCCTACAGTTTCCTGTTTTGTAGACTGGGATACTGCGGGGTAGTGTTTTGTCTCTCCTAGGGAAAATGGAAGGTATATTACATTCCAAAAGAGTTGTTTTTCTAAAGAGGTCGCCTGAGGAGGTTTGGTTACCAAGGATTTATTCATTCCTCCATCATCTGCTGTGACTGCTGTGTGCCCGAAGCCGGCACAGGTGCCATGGATAGAAATAAGTGGTCCTGGCCCCTGGTCCCCGAATGCGTCTCTAGTAGGTGATATGAGCACTGTAGGGGTGTGAGTGGTAGTGGGAGCAGAGGTGAGGTTAAGTGGGAAGATGAACCCTTGGTAGGGAAACTGCCACAGTTTTGTTTTATTCACCTTATCTCACCAAGTGAGGTACTTAATCGGCCTGGTACCCCTGTGAGGGCGTGACGAGGCTGAGCCCTCTTCACACAGAACGATATTTGAGGAGTTGAATCCGTTTACTAAAACTGCATATCCATAGTAGTTGGACCAGTTTGCATTCCCATTGTGGATATGCAGTTTTAGTAAACGGATTCAACCCCCCAAATCTCTGAAACAAATAAGGGACTAAGAAGAAAAAATTAATTACAATAAATTAAAAATCAAAATCAATAGACAACTATAAATCTGACATATTCCCTAGGAGAGGAGGAGGGAGAAGGAACAAAATGGGTGGGAAGAGCACAAGGGACTATAGTGATGGTGCACGGGTGAGCTGGTGGTGGGAATTTCACAGGGATGAGAAATATACACTGTACAAAAGTGAAAAATAATGTAAAATATATATAAATTTTTTCAAAAACCTGCATATCCATAGTCACCTGTGGGAGAAAGTGTTAAAGATGCAGAGTCATTTACCTCGTGGGCCTTAACACAAGCCCTTGATGTGCTAGACATTGTGGCCTGGGCCAAGGGACAGGAGCTGATGGAAGAGCCAGAGAGAAAAAGACCTACCCCCAGGAGCCTGGTCTGCTCTGAGTCTGCTGTTGACAGGGAAGGTTTAGAAGTCATCACTGCCCAAGGGCCAGGCGGCAATAGCTCGTCAAGCTAAGCATTCTTCAGTGCCTAAGAGCTACTAGCTGAGGCAAGAGAAGAGTTCTTTAAAGTATGTATTATTTTACCCCATCACTACTAAGAAAAAAATTTAACAAGTACCTATAGCGACACATGAGGAAATAAGCCAATAGGTACTGGTTGCTTGGTGACTCTTTCTAAGCATGTAAGGTGGCATTTGTAGGTGCCATTTTCAGTGTTGTGAGTAGAATGTCTCAGTCTGATGTATAAAAATATATTTACAGTTATTTGGTTATAACTTGTGGCAATATTATGTTTATTTTTAATGTAACAGGTTGAAGGTTATCGAAAATGAATTGATGCAGGCTTCAACAAAGAAATTTTCTCTGGAAAAGTTCTATAAAGAGCCCAGTGTATCCAGCAAACAGATGGTGGACTGTTGTAAGAGACTTCTAGAACAATCACTGCCTTATCTGCAAGGGATGCACCTCTGTGTTTCTCATTTTTACTCTGTTATGCAAGATGGAGATCTTTGTATTCCTTGGAATTGGAAGAATGGAGAAGCCGTGAAGTAAAACCACAGTCTGTATTATTTTTTAAAGAAATAAGAAACTGTTAGACTTATTTAAATCCACATTTTGAAATGACAGTATTATTTGCATATTATGAAAACAAAGTTTCTAACCGCTGCTTTAAAAGTAGACTTTTTTAACAAAAAATTAATTTCCACTAGGAAACTTGTTTTTAAAAGTTCTATCTCCCGATCTTATGGTGTTGCTTATCTGACTAGAAGGACTAAGTTAAAAGATAATAAAGTGAAAGAACATATTTTAGTGGTATATAAATGAGGGACTCTTCAGAGTTAAAGATAAATATTTTTATATGAATCGATGTTGGTCAGTACAAACAGGTCTCATTCAGTATACTTCTAAAGCAGCGGAACTCACGCCCACAAGTGATGTAATTCAGCGCACACCTTTATAGGTACCCCGTACATATCCACACACATGTATTTTGTAGCCAATACAGACAGATGATGTTCTGATCAGATGGTGGATGGGTAGCAAAAATGAGACAACTAAATTTTACCTAACATAAGCACAAAAGGGGGGAAGCAGTTGAACAACTGATAGCAGTTTGTGAAATCTCTTCAGTAACAGTTTAGCTTTAAATCCATTAAGTTTCCCTACCCATTAAAATACCGTAACTGGTCATAGCACAAAGCTAACAGACAGCTAGTGGTTTTGAATCTTAAATTGAGGTGACCCATTAATTCTCATGGACAAACGCTATCCAGGAGAAGCCTGCTTGCTTCCCAAAGGGTTTCGGCAACTAGGGTCAAGCAAGATGGGTCTGATCAGTCAGGATTCCAGTCACCCCCTCACCTGGGTCTTCCTGCTCTAACCAGTGTCTACAGCACTGGTTAGAGCCCCTTGGAGCCACCTGTGGGCCACAGCTGTGTGGGTCTTGCTGTAGCCCCCATGAAGCCCAGCTTCTCTCGCAGCTGAATGTCCCTTAGGGTAACATTTTTACCCAGGTCCAAACCACTTCAGCCTGTGGGCATCCCTCGGGGCAGCCTTCACAACTCAAAAAGAGAGAGTGAATCCTGGTTTGGGACACTGTTCTTGTGACTTACTGCTACAAATGAGAAAGGAACATTTTCTGCAGTGGATTCAAAAGGAAAGATGTTAAAAGTTGTCCCTGAAGTATTTTTTTAAATATATCTAAAACACTGATTAAACTTTTAATTCAAATGTGTGTTCAAAAATGTTGATTTATAATTATACTCTGTGCATATTATTCCTTTTTGTCTGTGCCTAACAACTATACTTTTTTTTTTCTAATGTAACAAATGTTGCCTATAAAGATTTTCCAGAGCCAGATGATGGGAGTAAAAAATGCCATAAAGGTTTACATAAGAAAATCTATTGGAAAATGGTTTTGGTTATGCCATTTCTCAAATCAACTAATATAAAATCCTCAGTAATACCTGTTGAAGTGGACTCTGTCTCAGAACTGTTACATAATAAATACTACATTAATCAGATACTTGTTTTTATTATTTATTGATACTTATACAAATATCACAGTATAATAAGTCACAGGACACGGGTAGCCTGCATAGACCTGTTTGACTCCTCTCCCACTCCAAACATAAGAGGGAAAATTTTACCCCACCCTGGAAAATTGCATGTGCACACAGAGGTGGGAAGGAAACGCCTGGGGCAGGCCTGTTGCTGAAAGGCGGGAGACAGTGGGAACTGATGGGGCGGGGGAGTCCCATGTGCTTGCAGGGCTGCAGAGGGGTCCTTGCAGTGCTGGCAGGAGAAGAGGCGCTTAGCCCAGGCTGCCTCCCAGCTCCATGTGAGTGTGTGGGTAGGTCCCAGGGCCCTGTGGCCATCGCTTGGGGCAGGGGGATAGGGAGGACCCTATTGTTACAGCTTATAGGCTGGGTTCTTGTGCCCTAGCGACTGAGAAATAATCCCAGACACACAGGACTGAAGATCAGCAAGCTCAGGTTTATTGTAAGAGACTCCTGACAGCAGGAGAGGTTCGGGGACCTGTTACTGAAGGGGGTAGGCTCCCTTTTTATAAGACCTCTTGGGGACTCCACTGTTCTTAAGAACTCCCGGCAACTTTCTGCTTTGGGGCACCTTTCTGCTGCCCTACTTTGCCTCATCACCCCTTTTGTTACCCAGAGGTGTGAAGTCACTGGGAGCTGCTGTCACCCCCACACACACACCTCTCTCGGGTGCCAGCTCATACCCGCCAGCTTTGCAGCTAGCAACCTTTGCGCATTATGTCCCCTTCACTGTGAGCATCTGCCACAGTGCAGTCTCCCAGCAGAGCCTGTCCAGACTCTGCTTGCACACCTCCTGCCGTGGAGAGTTCACCGACTTCCTAGGCAGCTCCTCAAGGTGGGAGGCAGTTCTGAACAAGCTGAAGCTCTCCCCCAGTGGAGCCACAACCTGCCCCAGGCATCCCCGCGGAGCCTCACACTAGCTTCAGGAGCAGCAGTAAACCCCACCTCTCCTGCTCCAGACCCACCGCACTCCCTAGGAAGCCCCCTCTTCAGGTGTATCCCCCAGACAACCTAGCGCCCCTCACCCACCGCCAGCTCTGCTCTGGTCAATCACCCACAAGCTGACGTGCATTTTGCACAGAAGCCATGAAAATCTGTGATTTGGGCTTTGTCCCAAATACTCCCTTGTCAAAGCCCCCCTAAACGCCTCCCAATCCGACAGGGCTAGATGAGGAGGCACAGGTCACTACACTCTTAGGGTGCCCAGAGGGCATACCCCACCCCCCGACCCCCGTCCCACCAAAGCATCACCCGGAGCCTATTCCACCAGGGAAGGCGCAGAGCCAGAGCAGAGAGGGGCCCAGGACAGCCCTGAGTGTCCCCACAAGTCCCAGTAGCCCAGACTGTGCCCAGGACCCTTTGGTTCCACTCCCCCCACCCAAGCCCACCCCCACCCCCACCCCCAGACCTAGTCCCATTCCAATCAAGAAGGGAGCTAAACACAGCTCTGACATCAACGCCAGAAATGAGTTCTCCAACCCCAGAGTTAAGAGTAAAATAGCAAATGGCTTGGGAGGTAAAGGAAGTTCTCGGAAGTTAGGAGTCAAAAGGGACATTAAGTTTATATTGGGTTTGGAAGCATTCTGTTCATTCCCGTAAGAACTCTGCTGAGAGTCCCGCGTGCTTGCAGGGCTGCAGAGGGGTCCTCACAGAACGTGGGGGTGCATAAGCAGTGGGCACGGATGGTTCTGAAAGGAGCTTCAAGCGTGTGGCCAAGCAGATGTCATCAAGTTCAAAAGAAAAACCGGTTACTACCCGTAAGGACATTTTTCAGCTTGCCGGTGAAGGCCCAGGGCGCAGGAGGGCTGGCAGGGAGCGTGGAGTCTGGTGGCGGAAAGGGAGGTCCAAGGGGGCCAAAAGTCTGCGGAACGCCCCCTGGTGATGAGACGACGACAGGAACTGTGGAGAACAGAGAGGGGCTCCCTGCCCGGGCTGTCAGCGGGCGGTAGGTTGGTCTCGAGAGGGTGGGATTTCTTGAGCTGGTTTCTTTCCGTGAAGCTTCTGGGGGCGGGAGAGAGGCCGTCCTGTGCTGCGTAGTGCCGACCTGGTCCAGGGCGCTGCGAGGGCAGTCCTGCACACTCGCGCGCTGAGATGGGGGCCTCTCCCCTGTGTTCTCCGGAGAAGCTGGAGAAGCGGCAGGTGCATCTGCCTTCTGTGGGGGGTAGGTGATTTCTCCTGTTATCTCGTTTACCCAGTGAAAGGTATCTAGAGGTTTCTTCCCATGTCCAACCTGACTCCTAGACATAGCTACAAAGGAGAAAATCGAGACAACATAGGAGCATCTTCCAGATGTGAAGAGGGGGGTGGAGCACCCCACTTACACAACCATGGTCAAAAGGAGCCACCAGAGCCTGGACTTCTACAGCGGCCTTGCTAGGACTGTCAGAGGGATGCCTTCCCAGAAGCTCCAGGTCCAGGAGCAGAGCAGGACTAATGGAGGCTCCAGATGGTTTCTAGGGTGCTCTTCTTAATTGTCTTTTCAAATCTTTTTTATCTTACCCAAGTATACTAAGAAGCATACTTTGCCTCCTGACCTAGTTCAGGGGTGCAGGGAGAGGGGCACGTGTGTATGCGTGAATACCAGCACTTTCATGAGACTAAGTAGTTATGCGCTATGGTCTGGTATTTTCTATGCCATTCAACTCTGTCACGTCTGACTATACCCCTTAAACTCATGTTGCAAAGCAAACAACAATGATCAATAGCTTTAGAAACACTGCCTTACAGTACAAAGAATGGAGAATGTTGGATGTTACATAAAAAAAGATCCAAAATTTGCTCTTGCAAGTTTGACAAAACCACGGGTATAATGTGGTCAGCACAATGGTCCCCCCAAAATGGCCACGCCCTCATCCATGGAACCTGAGAAGTGTATGTTTCATTACGCAACAGAAGGGGTCTTACAGATACAATCAAATTCGTAAGCTTTAAATGCGGGCTTTATCTTGTATGGCTGGGGCCAGGAGCAGCAAAGAGGAAAGTGAGAGACACTACGTGGAAGGAGGACCCCTGCGGTAGCTGACTTGATGGCAAGCGTCAAGTAGAAACCATGAAAAAGGAAATAAATTCTGTCAATAAAAGGAACACGCCTGGTGGTGAATTCTCCCTAGAGCTTCTGCTGAAGGACACGGGCGGACACAACTTTGACATACCGTGAGACGCTCCGAGAGCATCCAGCTCCCTGCTGGGCTGAGGACCTACAGTCTGGCGGGGTAAGAATGGCTTACCCAAGCAGGTGAATTTGTGGTCATTTGTAACCACAGCTGCAAAAAGAAACGTAGGCACATGGGGACACTTTCCCAGGACCCATGAAAGAGAGGGGCTGCAGAGCTGAAGCTTCCTGAGCTCCAGCCCGCCTTTGGAGTGGGCGCTCGACTGGTTTGGGTTCGCATCCTCTTCCCCACTACAAGCTTGCTATTGCTTTGCCATCTTCAGAATGGACAGTGGCTATTGCCCCTGAGAAATGGCCAGGTGTCTACCGAGAATGTCATCCCATTTCCCTGACATCTGCATCCTGTGTGAAGTCCCGATTTGCCTTCAGGCAGAGAAGGTGACCCACTGTCCCCTGCTAGTCCATAAGGCCAGAGTCAGCACACCCTGCCCAGATTCCCAGAATCAGGGTTGCTGGAAGCAAGGGCATCAATGGGTTGAGCAAGTAGGGGATGGCCAGGAGCTGGGGACTAGAAGGGCATGAAGAGTTTGAAGCTCACCTGTCAAAAGGTCTGAGGTGGAGGAGTCTGTGGGAGAGAGCTTCAGAGAAGAGGTGGAGCCTCAGAAGACTGGGGGGCTCCTAGCAACCTGATCTTTGTTGTGTAAAGTGTTTCCCACCCTGCCCTGGCCTAGATTCCGCCTGGTGATCACAGTCACACACATACCTCACCCCCTCAATCCCCTCTGTCATAGTGCCCTGTATCCCCAAACCAGAGGTGTCCCTGGCATCTGCCTTTTGCCTCCCTGCAGCCCTTGGCTTCTACCAGTCCTATTACGTGACCTACTAGCGGCTTCTGTTTGTATATAGACAACATGTACATGTCTTTTTGGGACACAGACTCATAGACCAAGGGGTTGATCCTCCTCTGGTCTGGTGACTTCATTTTCAAAATACTAAATGTCAGGGCTTCTCAGGCTGGGAATTTCTCACAGATCCACTTCCTCCTCAGCAGGATTTGGCTCACCCTAGGCCTCCCCTCCCTTTCAGGCCTTGTCTATGTGAGAGTTGGCTGTGCCCCATGGTTGCCTCAAATGCCTAGCTCAGTTACTACATAAAGGGCCAGAAGTTCAGGGTACACATACACACACAAAAAGAAATCTTACCTTTTGCAGTTAAAGTTCTGAGATCTGAAAACCAAGGCTAAAGTTTTATTTTATGAATGGCTGAATTACACCACACATTTTCAAACTATTCAAGTCTCTTTTGTTATTATGGGGCAGTTATTTTTTTATTAGATTTATTTAATTATATTTGACATCACTTGTAGTCCCCAGGGAGTTCCCACCACTATTTCACCTGTGCACCATCACCTCAGTCTACTATGGGGCAGTTATTATAAAGCAATGGCACCCTAAATATGGATGGGGAACAGAGTCCAATAAAGTTGAGAACATCAAATCCCTAAACATCACTCCTGCCTGAGGCCCTTCTGCCTAAAAAAACCTATAATGCCTCTCCAGAGTATGTGTTCTCCAAAACACTGCTGACTTGTCTCACAATCTACCTTGCTTTTAAACACACTAATGTCTCAGAGCACCTCAAAGGATGAAAGACAAAGCGTGACTGTGAGACAAGCAGAGTACCTAAAACTGCATCATTTTGCCAGTGTTTACTGACAGAACCTGGGGGCCATGCAGAGGAATAGCTCTGAAGGGTATGGAGGTCATGCCAAAAGGAATATGATGTCGGATAAGGCAGATAAGTACTCTGTCAAGTAGAGGTCCAAGGTTCAGTGTTTTAATTAGAGAAGCTCAGAAGAGCCCTAACAGTTCACATCGTTTGATGATTTGGATTGTATGAAAATTGTATCAAGAGTTGGAATGGCAGCATTTCTGTGGTATGTTGTAAAGGAAGAAATCTAAATACTTAGGAAGATTGAAATACTTGGGAATATTTATCATTAAGATCTGCCTACCCGGGCCTCCCTGGTGGCACAGTGGGTTAAGCAACGCACTATGAAGCAAACCGCAGCCACTGCCGGCCAGAGAGGGGACCCACATGGCGCAGCGGACCTCTCCTGCTGTGCCCGCTGCTCCCCTCAGCAGTGTACTTCCATTGATCTGCCTGTTCTGCTCCCCGCTCTGTCTGTGGTGAATCCTCTCACCCCCCACACCTCTGGCCTGTACCCCAGTGCTTGTATGCATAAATAAATCTTTAAAAAAAAAAAAAAAGATCTGCCTACCCACCCAGGGAGTCCTAGAGAACATTCCTGTCATCAAGATTATGAAAATAATGTAGAGTCACAGTGATTCTACATAGGCCAAAAATTATGGTGGCAACTGCTACCATTGATTTGGGGCTCCTAAGTACAATGGGAGTAATGTGGTCCTGAGCGGAGATATGTGCAACAGTCAGCTAAGACAAGGTGAGGTTACTGTAGTGGTAGTGGCGTCCAATCAGTCATCTGAATTGTGTACCCTGATGTTAGCTAGTTGGGCATGGTGTCCCTACACTGGCAGTGGATGAGCAGCCCAATAAAGCTTTACTCGATGTGAGTAAATGGAGAAGTTCCAGGTCTGGTGACTGTCAGTCTGACTTGAATCACCACAATAGTCACAACCCATCACTCAATTCCCAGACCTTAGTTTACAGAACCATTATCTGCTTATAAGCAAGTGCCTCTGAAGCGGGACAGACACAGTGAGAACACTTCATACTTTTAATCTTCCTAGTCATCCCCTGTCAGAGACCAGCTCCAGTAAACAGGGTTGAGGACCGAGAACAAAGAACTTGGAAATAAAGAACCAACAGACAAAATCAGGTTTAAGAGAAGCGGGACCCAGGGGCGTGTATCTCAGTCTGGGCTGAAGCATCCAAGTGCCCAGTGCAATTCATTTTTGATACAATCTGCCTCGTTCCCTCCTTGTTAGTTACTAGACACTGAATCATTCTCTTAGTATATTTAGCCTTGGCAGGCACACATTCACCGCCAAGGTTCTGCGTGATCAGGCATATTCTACTCCCTTTCTAATCTTGCCTGTTCCTCAGGCTCAGCTTTGCTGGCACGAGGAAGGACATCCTGGTCTGTCTTCCAGCCAGTCTGCCAGCATTCCCGGCATTCTTTTCTCAGCACCTCACATCTTGGGGATCTCCAACATTCCGCAAAGTCACCTTGGGGATTTATGAATGTGTAATAGTCAGACTTTCCCAGTATTGCCAGAGTGACAAAGCGGGCATCCCCAGGAAAGCGCTGAGGGACGAGCTGTGGAGCAGGCTTGCAAAGCAAGACCCTGCTGCTCCTAGCACAGTCCTCATGCTAGTTATTAGCAGAGAATAACAAGCATGAATGGTCACGTGACAATGGTATTAGGAACATAAAGTTTTAAGAGGAATGTTAAAGGGCGTGGGGGCATAAAAAAATTGTATGGGAAGCAAAGAGACATACTGAACAAGATAAGCCGGTGTACAGAGCTTCTTGTGTAAACAGTGGTATGTACCGAAGTTATCCATGGAAACATTCTCAGACCAACCCAGGCCATAATCTCGAAACCACATCAGTGGCTTCCTAGGCATCCCCAGGCCTGCCTTTACGATGCAGGCTATTATCTTAGGGTGATCATGTAAGAATGTCCCTGTGAGTTTAAACAATGCTTTGTTCTGGTTACTAGGTTACATGTCCCATAGAAAGGTCACAGTTCTGAACTGACACTAATCGCAGAAAACTCAAACGCCATGTGGTCCCCTAGTCTGAGTATGAGCATATGGCGGTCAGGTAATCCATGGGGGTTTTGGTTCAGACCTAGCAGGTTCCTGGATCCACAACTCGATCAACTGTCCAGCCTGGAATATACAGATTGGAACACACATATTCAGAAGCTTGCAGAATTCCCACTTTGTTCCCCGACCCATGGAATAGAAGCTACGATGGTAGGAGAGGCCAAATAGAAGCCACTAGAACTACTTCTACCTATAAAAAGGCTACATAATATACTCCAATGCTGGCAAAATGCCAAGATTAGTGCCGCTATCAGACTGGAAAGCACAGCCCCATTGCAGAACACAGATGGATCTTAAAGACATATCATAAATTTAGTGACTCCAAGAGCAACTGCTATTCCCACGTGTTGCTGAGAAAGTAACACACCCCAGACCTAGTTTGCAGTTACTAATCTGGTGGATTTTATTCCTCTCTACACCTCTTAGTAGAGTTCATCAAAGCAGTTGTTTTCACTATCAATTCCACACCGCTAGTCAGTTATTTTGATCACCTTCCCAGTCACAGGCTACTGCAGCAGTTGACACTTGAATGATTCTGGGATTAGGGACACCAGTTTCCCCTACCCATGCAGTCAAAAGCCTGAGTATCACTTCCTACTCCCCTACACTTCTAGTCGCTTGCTGTTGGCTCTAAGCCTTACCAAGAACACTGCTGCTTGGTAACTTGCCTGTGAGGGTGGAATCAGTATTCTATCAGCTCAAACCAGTTCAGATGTTGAGACTAATGATAGCACACACATCAAGGGGTTACGAAAAAGTTTATTTTCCACAAAATGACGCAGAAGAGGACAAGCACCCAAGCCTGTTGGTTTGCCTTGAATCAAAGTAGTCAGTAGCTCTGGTTTTTATAGTGTTTGGGGTGAAGGTCCCAACACAAAATAAAAGGCCACGGTTTACATCAGTTTCCCTTCTGGCACTGAAGGGGCGTGCGGGGCTTTCTTATCAGCTGCCCAGATGTGAGGCAGAATGGGGCGGGCCAGGGCTAGAAGGTTGTCAGTGGTCAAACATCAACATTGAGGTCAACTCTATTATAAGTCACTCCTGGGGTGGTAGCTGCTTCCTCAGTTACTTGCCATCCCCTTTCCACCCCAACAACTTAGCATTCTCTTTTTGTCGTTCTAGTGTCTTAAAGATCCAGAGAGCATTTTTTTTTTATAAATTCTTTTTGTTAAAATAGTTGGTATTATTTCTGGATCCTAACTAGATATTGGCTGATACAAAACTCCCTGGCTGTTTATAGCAGTTTTTGAATCAGTTTAAAAAGTATGGTAGCTGCTATGAAACTACCTCACACCCTTTCCTCACCCACCTGCTAAGGATGGCTGACCAAGCATCTCTTTCCCAGAACTTGTGAGTCCCTTCTGGTTTCCCTTATTTTCAGGATGAATGAAAGGAAACAGGGCTTACAATTTTCTAGTAGCTACATGTCTTGGCGATCATGTCAACATAAGGAGGAAATACCCCTTCTTAACTATTGCACGGTATATGTCACCATAGATGGTTTAGCCATTTCTTCACAAATGGCCATTTGTGTTGCTCCTGGTTTTGGCAGGTAAAGAACCTGAAACCTGGGGAGACTTAATGACTTACTCTAAGTAACACCACATAAATAGCAGAGCCAGAGTTTCCATAAATCATCAGGTATCAGAGCCCATGCTTTAAAATATTTTTATTAAACATTTTAATCGAAGTTTAAAAAAGGAATCCACCATACTATCCTGTATAATCAACATGCTGATGCACCTACATCAATTTTATAAAGACAACAGAAGATCCATCTACCCTTCCTGATTTCAACAGTAACTCCTGCCCTGGGAGGGCAGAGTATCACTTTTCACATCCCAGTACATGACTGTCTACTTGAACCTCATATAATTTGAATCCGCTGAAATATATTATACGAAACAGTAACAACACTGTTTATGCCAACAATGCTTACATGCCAGCTACTACCCTAAGCACTTTACATGCAATATTTCATTAACTGTTTCTCCAACCCCAATCATCCTGTGAGGCTGACTCTACTATTCCATTTTATAGGAAAAACGAAACACAACTAAATTTAAATATACCCACAGACACAGTTGTTTAGCTTTACATAAATGGTATATTGTATATGCCTTCTGTAACTTGCTCAGTATTTTGTCTGTTAAAATGAACGTAAAGTGTAACTTTACCTCCTTCCTATTCACTTTCCAAAGGCCCCCAAACAACCCATTTATTTACCTGTTTTTCTGTTGTTGGAAATTTAGTCTTTATCCAATCTTGCCACTTAAACAATACTGCAAAATAGTCTTATATACATTTCTTCTTCATGGAGAGTTCCTCTAGAGTTCTTCAGGAGTAGAAATGCCGGGTGACAGAGGCCACACAACTTTACACGATCTTGCAAACTGCTTGGCACAGCAGTTGACATAATTTCCATTCCCACAGCAGTGTGTTCCCACAGCTCCACAGGAACTTGATGAAAGTGAGAGCGCCCATATTAATTTATATCCCCTGTATGTGCGTCTCTGCACATGCCTGTCTGGGCTGAAAGTACCCGCCAGCAAGGGAAGGGCTGACCTCACTCAACAACTGACTGAAAGGACTTCTGTCGCCCACTCCTCTCCATGGAGGTCCAGTCCATTTGGGTCCGTCAGTTCCTTCTACAAAGCAAAATGAAGTGGGACAGGGTTGGGAGAAGGCTGCAAGTTGTCCAGACAGGAGCAGGTATGAGGTGACAACTGCTGAGACTAGCAGAACCATCCATCCCCTGGAGCCACGCGTCTCAGGATCACGGTAGCTGTGACCCTAACTAGCAGAAGTATGCTAGCAGGAGGCCTCCAGTCAACATTTCACTCAAGAACCCCTTCAAAAAATTCCAATCCCGACTTACCTTAGAGGCAACTTTGTGCAAATCTCCTCTACACCACGGTTTGACTAGTGATGGAGAAACCAGATAACACCTACTAGAGCAGCAGAGGCACAGGGGAGGAACAGCCAGAGAGGGAGCAGAGGGGCGAGGATCAGGGAAAGCTAGGCCTTGATGAATGAGGACCTGGGCCAGCACGAACAGTGATTTGAGCACTCCAGGTGAAGGTGGCCAGCACAAGGCAGGTCAGTCGAAGAACATCCAAGGAGAGGCAAGCAAGTCAAATCCAACACCCATATAGTCAGACTTTTCGTTCCAGAGAATCACTTTTCCTTGTCCTTGTAGCGAATGTGTATTTACCAATATTTTCATAATCACATATTTCTACCACTAGAATTAGTTAAAAACTCAGCTTAGTGGACAGACTGCATCTGTACAATCCCAAAATATTAACAGCTTACCTCAGCATAGAGGAATTTCACTGATTTTTAGTTTATTCTTTATGAATTTAAAATTCGGACTTGAATGCTTAAAAATAAGTATATTTCATTTTATTAAAATGGCAGTAAAAACACCTCTATTGAGGCAGGAACTCTATGATGTGCTCGGTGGCATAAGGAGCGGGGTGATGAAAATACAGACAGCAAATGGGAACTTCCACAGTTGCAGCACCAACTGATGTGGGAGTAGCAGTTCTGTGAGGGCTCTGGCCCTCGAGATCAGCCACCTAATGCAGAGCCTTAGCGAGCCAGGCCCTCGGGCACTAAGCTCAGAGTCAGCACAGTACGTTACTCTACTCTCGCAAGGAAATAGATGCAGGGCTCAGTGACTCACCCAAGGATACCCTGCTCAGGAAAGGCACAGCAGACCCTGACCCAAGACCTGATGACTCCAAGGACCTTCCCACGACCCTGCTCCCTGCCCAACCTCTAATGGACACTGTGCCAATGACAGGACACGTGACCTCCGGCTGTGGGCAACTACTGCTATAGGAAAGCAAAGGGGCCAAAATGACCAAGCCGTCTAGAACACAAAGCCTAGTGGGCGCCGAACACCAACAGGAGATGCCTGTCCGGTGTATCTGCCCTACCTTTTGGCCATCCCAGGTGACATCACACACACGATCAGAGCCTTCCTTTTCACCTGCCATGGCAAGTCAGAATGCGTAAGGTTACCTCTTAGCATTACTCTACTGAAAGGATCTTCCAGGGTTTGGTTTCTTCTGACTAAGAAATGGCCTTGTGCATGAATGTGCCCCCACTCACAACTGCTGCAGGCAAGAAGTCTCACAGGAAATTCAAGTTGGGGGTAGAGAGAGCAGCCTATCCGTGGACACTGGCAGCAGGGACAACCACATGAAAATCTATTGCTATATAACTTCACTGAGTTTGTGCACTTCCACTTAAGCTTGAAGATGTCATTCAGATTCAGATCACATTAGACCCAAGTCAAAACCAACCCAAAGCTCCCTACCTCCCTTTGAAGCGGCCCAAGTCCCAGTGAGGACCCACAAAGCTCTCTGGGCCTCTCTTGCAGCTGGCTCATCCACCCCAGTGCTAGGTTCTCCTTGGCAGTTCTTAAGGACACCAGGCAAGTCTCCACCTCCCATGCTGTATCTAGAGACCTATAGGGCTCACTCCCTGACCTCCTTCGGGTCTTTGCTCAAATTTCACCTCAATCGAAGCACTCTCTGACCAGCCTATTTAAAATCACAATCTATCTCCCAATCCGATACTCCCTCTCACTCCACAACACACATCACCACCCAAAATACTTGATGGCTCATTTGCTAATCATGTGTGAAGATCCAAATCAGCAGGTATTTTGTCTGCTCCAGTCACTGCTTGTTTTCTGGCACACACATCAGTGCCTGGCATTCAAGAGGTGCTTCACACGTTTCTGTTAAACAGACGACCCTGCCATGTACACCAGTAGGAAGATGGTGAGGAGGCCCTTGTAGAGCTCCATCCGCCGAGTGAGAGATCACTCTGCTCTCCTCCACTTGCTGTTGAGACAACTCTGTGATCATGGCAGGTATCAAAAGCCAGCCGTGTAGGTTGAAGCCACAGCCACCACTTCCCAGGAGGCGTCTGGGTAAATTAGGAGTTCTGCTACTGTTTTGCCACCGTTGTTTACAAGAACAAAGAGAATAAGCACTCAGAGACATTTCAGATCCACTGGCTCTTCCCAGCGGTCACAGTCCACCATGCCACAGGCATTTTGTCAAATCACAAAGGGCATTGGTCTCTTTCCTAGAGTTGAGGCTGGGAGCCCCAGGTTTTTGTACCAAGGTCACTCCTGGAGGGCCCCAAAGAACATGCTGCTCTTTCCTAGCATCTCACTTCCCAGTGGGTAGGATGGGAGACACCTGAGTTTTTGAAGCCTCTCAGCATTCTCTGCCACTAGCTTCCAAAACAGAGGCCTCTGTGAGGCTCCTCTGCTCTTAGCAGAGTGGCTAGGGATCCTTCTCCCACCATTGTCAGGCCCCACGCTAATCTTTAATATGGTTTTTCATATGCCGAGCCAAATTTGAAGACCACCTGAAGGTCTTCCCACACTCTCTGCACTTGAAGGGCCTCTCTCGAGTATGAAATCTCTTGTGGTTAATCAGTTGTGAGCTCTTGTTAAAAGTTTTCCCACACGTGCTACATTTGTGGCACTTTTCCCCAACGGGCATTTTCTGGAGTTCAGTGAGCCTGGCGCTCTGGTCACAAGTTTCCTTACAATCTTCAATAGGCTTCTTCCCACTTGGTTTTAATTCCTGTAAATTCATTCCTGTGTTCTGGGAAGAAGATAACCCAGCCAGGCTGCATTCAGACTGTGCAACTCTGGTATGCTTTCTCTGATGAATACTGAGGGTATGCCTTGCAATGAAATCTTTCCCACACCACTGACATTTAAAAGGCCTCTCTTTAGTGTGGATTCTCTGATGATTAACAAGACGATAATTTCTATCATAAGATTTCCCACACAGGTTACACTTATAGCGCTTCTCTCCGCTGTGTATTCCCTTGTGATCTAAGAGAGACCGTTTACGTGTAAAGGACTTCCCACACTCTTGGCACCAGAAAGGCTTTCCATCAGTGATGATCTGTGGCTGCAGATCCGGAATGTTTCCACTCCCGTGATATTCATATCGATTTTTGAAAGAGTGAATCCGTTGATGTCGGGAGAGGTTAGAGCTCCATCTGAAAGCTTTCCCACATTCCCTGCACTTATAAGGCTTCTCTCTGGTGTGAATTCTCTGATGGATAAGAAGAAATGAGTGATTACGGAAGGCTTTGCCACACTGGCTACATGTATAGGGTTCTTCTGTGGTATGACTGCTCTGAGGAACTTGGAATGTTCTGTCCTGACTGAAAGATGGCCTATCCTCAGGTTTTCCTGTAACAACATGCTCCTTCTTATGAACAATAAAGGCTGACCTCTGGGTAAACACCTCCGCACATTCACCACATTGGTATGGTTTCTTGCCCGTGTGGATTCTCTGGTGATTCATGAGTGACTTCTTCCTAATAAAAGTTTTCCCACACTGCTGGCAGAGAAAAGCTTTCTCCACAGTGGGCACATTCTGGGACTGACTGCAGGTAGAGGTCTGTTTAACATCTTCTCTACATCTGTCCTGATCATAGAACTTTTCCTCATGATGCATTCTCATGTGACGAGTGAAGTTTGACCTCCACCTAAAGGTTTTCCTACATCTGATACATTTATAGGGTTTCTCCTGCGTGTGAATCCTTTGATGTTCTAGAATATATGATTTACAGTGGAAGGATTTCCTACATTGGCTGCAATCAAAGGGTTTCTCCCCAGTTTGGTCTCTCAAATGATGATCAAACTTTGAGTCATAGGGGAGAGAATCATACTGATTCGGTTCAAGAAATGTCTGCTTAACGTGGGTTTCCTGGTGCATCCGGTAGGCAGACATGCGCTGGAAAGCCTTGTCACACAAACTGCATTTATAGGGTTTCACTCCAGTGTGAATTTTCTCATGTCGTACACAGTTTGAGCTCCACCTGAAGGCTTTCCCACATACCCTACATTTAAATGGTTTCTCAGGGGAGTGGAGTCTCTGATGACATGCAAGGTGGGAGCTACAACTGAAGGTCCTTCCACAGTCACTGCACTTGTATGATGTTCCCACCACATGAGGATTCTGCCCAGGTTGATGATGAATGCTAAGGTTAGGGCTTTTCCCACACGCATCCTTTACATTGCCTTTTAGTCCAGTATGAATTCTTGGATGCAGGTTAAACCTGCCCATCATGTGTCTAAGCCCTTTCCCATATTCCTTGTATTCATAGTGGCATGAATTCCCTCTGAAATGTCTGCCACAGCCATGTTTAAGGGAGCGCTTTCTTCTGGGAACTCTCAAATATGCAACATGTTTTAGATTAAGATAATTACTTTTTCCTGATTCTTGAGACTCCTCTTCTGTCCTGTGACTGAAATTGGTCTCTTCTTTCTTAACTCTCATCTGTAGGGGCTTTTCACATTGTTCCTTTAACCCACGCTTCTGCTGAAAAGATTCTCCCTCAGAAACACTTGTCACACGACATCCTGATGGTACTGCTGAGGTTTCTGCTCCTTCCAAAGGTTCATGTTTTAAGATGAACTTGTTGGTTTTAATCTGGAGCTCACCTCCTGACACAAAATAGAACACAAGAGACTATACTCTTTTCCCATATTTGGAACTAAAGAAAGTACAAAAGGACAAATAAAATGCCAAGAATTTAGATGGTAAAGTTTTTTTTTTTTCCATTTCTACTTTTTTTATACAATTAAATTTATTTTTTACATCATTGCTCATTTTTTGTATAATATTTGATTTCTGCCCTCTGCAGTCCCCACAGTTCTCCCATCTGAGGTGGTAAGGTTCTTATCTGACTGCCGATATCTTTACAAAATAGTCAGGAGTAAGTCAAAACATAAGAGAGCGTCCCTGATGGCAGGGAAGGCAGGAGACAGCGGTGCGAATGCAGAAACCACATCCAGCTGGAAACTTCAAAGGGCCCAGGGAGGGTAAACACCAAGAAAGGGGAGTAGAATTACAGCGTGTGAGCACAACAGAGAGGTGCCCTGCTCTGAGGAGTGGTGTTCCAAGGAGGGCCTGGCTGACAGGTCTGCAGATGAGGCTATCGTACAGGGAAGGCCCAAACCAAAGAGGAGCGGCGGTGGGGTCAGTGCTCCCAAGAGCGGGGAAGGGCAGTCAAGGGGGTTTAGTGGAGTGTAGCACAGAACTAAAGAGAAGCACCAATGAACAGAAAAGAGACGAGCAACGAAGGCCACAGTGGGCAAGAACTGTTACTGAGAGGCTACTGGGGAAAGGGCAGAACCAAAAATGAATGTCTAATAGGCCAGCTGGAGGGAAGAAGCCCAGGGTCCAGCATTCCTTAAAATTAATGTTGAAGATCTTCCTTTTAGCAAACAATGGAATAAGGTCCCCATGATTTGCTTAGTATAAAAGACTAGGGAAGTGTATTCAAGAGAGGAACCTGGCAGGTTCTCTGGAACCTACCTGTAGGGGCAGCGCCTGCATTACTCTTGGGCTGAGTTCCCTGGATATTCAGGCCCCATGGCTCCCTTGCCTCCAGCCAGGAGATCAGAGCAGGTTTGGTGAATGGTCCTACTGCAGAACAGAAAGGAATGAGATGGGATGGGAAGGTAGATGGATAATAAAAACCAATTCTCTAGGACACTCTCAGGCCGGAGGTCCTGGCAGGAAGGAGGGAAAAGCTAATGGGGAAGGTGGAGAAAGCTAAGGCAGGAGGTCCAGACAGCCATTTCTGACGGCCCTGAGCAGACTAGAGAGGCTGAGTCAAGTCACAGCCAAAAGCATCACAAGAATTCTCTGGAAATGGGAACCGCATGACAACTCAATCATTTAAATCAGCCACCATTTTCTGAATGTCTAAGTGGGTAGGACTGACATATGTTACTTTAAACCTTGTAGCATCCTAGCATGTAGGCATTATTACTCCCATTTTTTTCAAGGTAGGAACCTGAGGTGATAGATTCATTGGACTGGTAATCACAGAGCCCAGGTCAGCACCCTTTCTAGGCACCATAATGAAACCAAGACGACAGGAGTAAAGGTGTAAAAGCATGGGCACACCGACGCCTTACCCAGACAAGCCACGTTCCTGTAATTCTCCAGCATGACATCCCTGTACAAGTTCCTCTGAGCAGGGTGCAGCCATCCCCACTCATCCTGGGAGAAGGTGACCTCCACATCCTTAAAAGTCAGGACCTCCTGAAAAGACACAGTCCTAAGCCCTAAAGCCCACTGGCATGGCCAGTGGGTTCATGGCCCAGGGGCAAGGAAATGGGGCTGCCTCTGAGTAAGTACAGTTTAGATCTAAGAAGGGTGAACGAGAAGCCCATCACCTAGGAAAAGCGCTCTGGGCTCAAGGGGAATAATCTGGTCTCTGGAAGGTGGGGCTCTGGATGTGAGGACACTGGACAGAGACCCAGGGTGAGGGAAAGCTGCAGTGACTCCACTACACCGCAATGCTGGAATATCAGGAAGGACTGAAAATCCTGTGGCTCACCTGAGGCTGGGCTGTGACCTGGTCTCCTGGGCACCCCTCTCTCTGGGAAAGGGCAGGCACCTGGGTAGCAAGCGAATCTGAAAGAGAAGAAAGAGCTATTAGAGCGTGAACCCCACTAAGAAGCCCACTCTTCCCCATGCAAAGGAATCTGGGCCCGCAGGCAGGTCTGGACCAGTGTTAAATACCCATTTCACATTTTCCCAGACTGCTGGGGGCTGGGAATGAGAAATGGGGATGGGGAGTGCAATGGGAAGAGAGACTAGCTAGACATGGGTCACAGAAGGGGTAGAAAGGATACAGAGCTAAGGGCCAGACAAAAATGAGAGTCTCATGAGAAGACAGACGGTGAAAAGATGGCATTGGAGGAGATTCTGGCAGCGTGGCGTACGGCTTAGAGCCAGGCAGTAAGTACCGGACTGTCCAGCCGGGAAGTCACGTCTTCCTAACTCAGAGGGAGGCTCCACGTGGTCCCGCAGAGCAGAGCCGCTCCTGAGAGGTGAAGCAGGAGGCCAAATCTGTGTGGCTTGCAGGGCTCTTGTACCCATCCAATGCACATCTGGGTTCTGGGCAGGGACTGGGTCCTGGTGAGAAGAAAATGTGGTGAGAGAAGCCCCACAGGAATCAGAAAGCAAACTCAGAGAAGAGGCCAGATGGCCAATCTCTAAAAGGCAAAGGTGCAGGGGAAGGGGAGCCAGTCTCTTTATTGCCTACATGCAGAGAGGAAAAGAAGAGGGAAAAGTAGTCCCTGACCACTTACTGCCTATGGGTCCTAGCATGAGTCACAGGGGAGAGAGA
This sequence comes from Galemys pyrenaicus, assembly GCA_019455555.1. Classification (NCBI taxonomy): domain Eukaryota; kingdom Metazoa; phylum Chordata; class Mammalia; order Eulipotyphla; family Talpidae; genus Galemys; species Galemys pyrenaicus. Next base: position 8,875,951 of record JAGFMF010011466.1, read on the forward strand.
TGGCTTGCTCCCAGCTCAGCTTGCACATGGAAAGTCGCACACAGCATTGTGGTCAGACCTCAAGTGCAGCGACACATTGCCGTTTGCCGTTTGCCCTCGGCCCTCTACCCTCAGCCCCCACCCCTGGCCTGGAAGTTAGAAATGAGAGAAAAAATTTATCCCTGAGAGTTAAACCTGTAATGGTTTATAACACAGATGTAGCTGGATAATGTCTACCATGTATCAAGCACTGCTCTAGGCAATGACATAAAAAGGGACATCAGGGGCCTCCCTGGTGGCACAGGGGTTAAGTCTCAGCACTACAAAGCATCTCCAGTCACTCCAGCATGAGTTCAATCCCTGGCCAGGGAGCTGACCCACGGCACAGCAGACCTCTCCCATCTTGCCCGCTGCTCCCTTCAGCAGTGTATTTCAGTCGATCTTCCCGTTTTGCTCCCCACTCTGTCTATGGTGAATCCTTACCCCCTGCACCTCTAGCCTACACCCCAGCTCTTGTGTGCATAAATAAATCTTAAAAAAAAAAAAAAGACACCAAAGAGGCTCCCAGTCTATAAACCTGATGCTAATTGTGAGTCAGTCATGGAACCAGAGAAGAAAAAGTCTCGGGTACAAAAATGGCAGTGCCCACCCAAGCAGATACCTAAGAAGAGTGCTGTGTCCTGGGACTCCAAATAGTTCTGGTCTGAGGCAAGGCTATCTCTGCTGTGTCAGTGAGTAAAGGAAGCTGCAATTAATGAACTTCAAGTTCCCCTGGTCCTGTAGCCAATTCATTCTCTACACTTATATGGACAAATCTTAGCCTGAGGTCATTAAATAGCTGATACAGAGCTGCCCTACCGACAAACAAACAGAATACAAAGCAAGGGCAAGTAAGTTTAAAGACAAATGTTCTCAGGTTCCAGTTTCTCATTCTGCTGAACCATAAGGTGATCCTATGACTTATCTGCCTCTTGAGAATTTTTGTTCATTTTCAAAATAGGGAGGCTTTCTCCCAGATCCAATTTTATTTTAGCCCTTTCTGCTCATTTGACAATGTCTTCACATTATTTTTAAACTTTATATCTAACTCTAAATGAGTTGAATATAACCAAGCTACAAGTTGGTTTTTTTTAAAAATATTTTTATTTATGCATACAAGAGTGGGGTACAGGCCAGAGGCGTGGGAGTGGGGGGGGGAGTGATGGTGACAGGATTCACCAGAGACAGAGCGGGTAGCAGAATAGGCAGATCTGAAATACACTGCTAAGGGGAGCAGTGGGCGAGGCAGGAGAGGTCTGCAGCACCATGTGAGTCTGCTTCCTGCTGGGGGATCGAACTCGTGCTCAGGTCACTGTGGAAGCCCCACAGTGCAGCGCTCAACCTCTTGTGCCACCAGGGAGGCCCAAACCACGCCACAAGTTTATACCTACTGCATGCCTTACTTGCTTTAACAAATTATTTTTAGATTATTTTAAACATCCCGTTATTTTGGTTTAAAGTGATGAGTGCTCTTTTACATTTTTAAAAGTTAGTACCCAATGTTAAGCAAAGGGACTGTCTTTATAAATAGTTATGTTGATTTATTACCACTTACTGTTGGTATCCTATATTCAGATGTATTATTTGGTCAAATTTCTATATTAAATTTTTGAATGCTTATATTAAATTAGGGGAAATGTCAAAAGTATCTCAAAAATCTTAAAAATGTCCCTTTTGCATGAGTCATATATGTAGAATTATACATCTTTATAGAAATAACAGTATTAAAGAAGCCTATAAAAATGATAAGTGCTCATTTAAAAAACTTCAGGTACAGGAAGCACTGAGGAGTTCGCCGTGGGGAGCGGGGCCAGGGAGAGGGCGCTGCAAATGATCTGCTTCTCTCCCGGTGCTGCAGCACTATGCCCGGCAGGCACTCAAACACATAGCAACAATTTCTCATCGTCAGAGCATTTCTGCATTTTCTTTTCAATGAACTGAGACTCTGAAAAGTGCAATGTGGGCAAGGACACTGAAGTTGTAGGATAAAATCTAAGCTGACGACTTCCAATTTCCTAGCCCCGGCTATCCCTCAGCACTCTTCTTCTCCTTTTCTCCCCAGCACAAAACAAATCCTCGAAAGTGTACTGAGAAAGAAGCAGTACGGTACATGCAGATTGCTCTTCCAAGCCCTTCGTGTACTCAGAAGCCTTGTCCTGACTCTAACCCTCCCCCACCTCGCAAGAAAGATATCACTTCCACTGAACAGGTCAATCAAGTCAAATGAGATGATAAGCAGAGATGGACTTTTTATACTGTAAGTCACTGGTACCTCAATACTGTAATTTATGGGTACTTGCTGACCCTCTCCCAGGAGCAGGTACTCCTTTGAGAAGATGGGGAGGCCTGCCAGCTAGAAAGTTCTGGGCCTGGTGTCTAGTTCTCAGGTGCCAGGGGAATGAGAAAGGAAGATTTCTCCTACGTTGCTCAATGCTGAGGGTTCAGAGGCCACCCCAAACCCAGACAAGTTGGGTCACTGGGGCCTGCAAACCTGCTCACACTCACCGCCTGTGCTGTCTCATCGTGGTGCCACTGTAACTCCTCCAGGAGAGCCACAGCCTCCCCACCATTCTCAGGGTGATGCAGCTGCACCCAGGTCCGGAGCTCCCCTGGAAGAATGCTCAGGAACTGCTCAAGCACCAGCAGCTCCAGAATCTGGGCCTTGGAAAGAACATCAGGCCTCAGCCACCAGCGGCAGAGCTCCTCGAGCCGGCTGAGGGTCTCTAAGGGCCCAGAAGACTCATGATAGCGAAGCTGCCTAAAGAGCTGGCGGAAAAGCTCTTGGCCAGGACGATTGAGTGTCTGCGGCCTGGCAACCTGCACCGCAGTGTAGCCCTCGTCCTCTTCTTCCTTCTTTACCATCTGAAGGCGCACTCGTTCCCTTGAAGCCTGGGCCTGGGCTGGACGGACAGCATACCACTTGCCTGGAGTCATCACTCCTACTCAGGGTATGCCCAGCAGAGAGCAAACAAGTCTGTGCAAGCTGAGTTGCTGCTGGGACCTCAGGAGTATCTTTTCAGCCTTTCAGTGGCAATGCCATTTGCTGGAACATCAGATGTCACTGGCAACAGACTGAAATAACCAATATTATTTTTTAGGAGGAATGTGAAAATGATGGTGCAGCTAGATTCTGTTAGTTTGGATCATCTTTAGATATACAGCAAAGAGCACACGAGTAAAACTAAAAAGTCCTGTTATTATGCCCCAAGAATTTCACTCCTAGGAATCTCCCCAGAAAAATACTTGCACAGATATACAGACATTTGCACAGGTGTTCACTATAATACAATATGGAAAATAATCTACTTGCTCATCAGTGAAGCTAAATAAAAGTACAAGAGTTTATAGATCAAACACCACACCACAGTTAGAAAGGCTATATTAGATTTCCCTTTCTAGAGGATGATTAGGCATGTGGCTGAGGTGAAAAAAGCAGAGAAGTGTCACCTACAGAAGAGACGAGAGTATGAATGCTGAGACATTCGCACTGGGCTCAAGTAGTAGAGTGTTTACGGAAGCAAGAGAGGAGAGAGGGTATACAGATTCAACCCCTTGCAACCCACTAGTCCCCCAAGACCAGCAGGTCCACTTTGCAGCCAAAGCTGGGTAGATGGTGTGGAAAGAAGGACCACACTTTACTCACTCACCTGTGGGGTCTGACATACAGAAAGCAGTGAGAAGCCTGATGGTCACTGATACTTGCTCTTAAGCAAAATAAAGGGATATGAGCACTAAACAGGAAAAGACACTCCTTCATAAGGCAAAGGCCCAATGCCAGCTGTGAGAGCACTTTATCTCTCTGCAAAGAAATGTTGCCAGCCCAAGGCCACTCTAAAGCCTCTATGCAAGAGAGGTAAAACTGCATTTGACTGCCTTTCCCAACCACAGAAAAAACATGTGCCAAGTTAAAAAGTACATCCCAGATGTAAGAAAAAATTAGAGTCTTACTTATGTGTATATAAGCATGTATATGTATGATATACATATAAGTACTCAAACTTAAAATGGCCTACAAGTGTTCACAGTGTGAACACTTAGCAGCATGCTATGAATTAAGCTCCCATCTTAGGGATGGGAAACCCTAAGCTTCTCTAACAGTGTTGATGAATTCTTTTCACTCTGCTGACAACTAAAAACAAAACTTCTGAATGTCATAATAACATAACATACTGAAACAACTTTATAGGTAACAGGGAAGACTTGAAAAATTCCAATGAACTGTAAAGATGTTGACCTTCAACCAATCATAACACAAAACAGTCTATCATTTAAGATTCTTCAAGATTCATATGAAAATCTCAGTAGAAATCCCTTCTCCAGGACGCTCTTCAGAAATACTCTGGACTGTGTGCCAGAACTGAAATTTCCCAGTCACCAAATCACTTATGCTTTTATTTCACAACCTGGTAATAACTTGGCTTGATAACAAAAACCGTTAATAATTGTAGGGTTGGAATGTTTGGGAATAGTAATTATTATAAATACTATTTATAGTGATTTGATGTTTTACTACCATCATACCATGTATGAGACCTCTTTCTTTTAAGATTACGACAGAAAATGATGAATGCAGATATATCAAAACGTTACAAGTGATTACTTCTGTGCTGGAAATATTCCTGTTACTTTCTGCTTCATATATTTGGTCCTTTCCCAATTTACCAAAATAGAAAGGATATTTAAAAGTTTTCTGAATTACACTTAGGAAAACATTTATGCCTTAAAATAAATCAGAGTTTGCATATTCAGAATAAAAGTCCTTAACCTTCCCCACCAGCATTTCCAGTCATTATCTCCTCTGGCAGGTAGAATGGCAGGGCTTTCCTACTTATCTATGCTCCCTAAAGTGTTATGTACGACTGTTACAGTCAGCAGAGTGTAATTAATTCTCCTTAGAAACAAATCAAATGAGTACCAGCTCCCTAAAGTAAAGGAGTAGAGGTGGAGTAGAAGCAGCACATATTTGGGAGGTGGCTGCAGCTTAAAATACAAAAGGAAAAAGAAAACAGGTAACTTCAGTTGTTTTAGCCACTGAGTCAGGAACCAAATGGAAAGAAGGCTGATTTTTCTGTGAGAACAATATAAGGCAAATACTAGCAAGTGAGACAGAGAACAAGTAGAACAAAATGCTACCCAAACATAAAACTGCAAAAGAAAAAAAAGGGGGGAATGTTTAAAACATACAGATAAGAAGAGTGAACAAAGAGTATGAGAAAAGCAGCAGTGGCACCTGTGGCAAAATGGTCATTACCATGAGCATCGAACCACAGCTGAGAGCTCGTCCCCTGAAACTGGCACCTTCCACCTCTCACACTGTTAAAACAAGTTTGAAAAAAAGTCACTGCTTTCAGCTATTACATTAAGCCAGAAGCCCTCAGATCCTACATTCCCTAGAAACCAACTCCTGTTTAATGTCTCCTGCACTCACAAGACCACACAACACTGTCAAAATACCCATGACTGGGTATTTTGGTATTTCCACAGCAGGAAGCGCACCTCAGGCGGCTGAAGGAAGACACTGCAGCCCAGCTCCAGGGACCACGCAGAGGCAGAGAGAACTGCATTAGGGACTTTAGGGACTGTGCACGCCGAGGAGACGGAGTTCTGACAGAGAAATGAAGACCCGTGATGGAAAGGGTAGTAAGTACTCAGAGAAAACGAAAGCAGAGGAAAAGGAGAGAAGTGATCAAGTAAGTAACTGAAGGCCTATAAAAGAGCTTGGAAAACAAAACACAACACAGGAAGACTGAAGAGGAGGGCGCTTCAGGGGTAAAATGGGCAGGCTCCAGGCTTGCTGAGCCCCAGCAGCACAAACAGGAAGCAAAAACTACAGCTCAGGAAGAGGCTGAAGGGGAGAGACTTGCACAGCTACATCTGCATAACAGACTGGAGAAGAGAAGCAAACTGAAGTATGGGAAGAACCAGAATGCCCCTCAAGGTGAAGAGAAATCTGGCAGTGAGGCTAAAGCCAATGAACCTGAGTCTAGAGAGAAAACGTTTGAGGAAAAGCGTCCAACAGGGAGTATGAGTGACGCTGCCCTATCTCAGCAAATTGAGATACACCCACAGTGAAATTACCACCAAAGAAAGCCTCCAAGCTGGCATGTTCTGAAACAGCCACTGTGGAAATGTCCAAAGAGGTCAGTGCAGTATTTGCAAAGAAGCAGAGAACACCCACAAACAAAAATGAGGCATACAGCAAAGCCGTTGGCATACAGCAAAGCCGTCCAGGCCTTCCATCAAAGAAAGGGTTAGCCCAGCCTCTGCAACCAACAACACAGAGAAAGCTTCCCTGGGGCTTTCAAACTCTGAATGAAAGAGCCAGAGCAGAGGGAAGATGTGGGGGCCAGTGAACTGAACCTGCCCAATTAAAGGCATGTATCCTAAGGCTCAGGATTGCTCCAAGTCCCAACTAGCTTTTGAAGACAGAAGAAAAGCTTCACTTGTCAACTTGTTAATAAATGGGAGGCCTTGGGGCTGACAGCAACCTGAGCTAAAGCAGGCTAGTCTTCCAGACTAGTCTCTCATACCTGAACTCAGTTTCATCCCTACAATGAAAATGGCCTTAGAAAGATCTGGGAAAATCGCGAGCATTCATGTGGATATTTTTCAGGGACATTTTCTTCTTTTGCTTCTTCATCTCATATGCAGTGTAATTTTCTGTTTTCCTTTTAAAACCCTTAATAAGTTGTCTCTTATTCTCTGTTTTTCCTACCAGTGTTAGTGTATATAAGGTTTATTTTATACACTGTTAGTAAGCAAATGAGTTTCTAAGTTACTCACCACCAAGGTAAACCACTTCCAGCTTATATATTTAACAATTTAAAACCAATTTACTCTCAGATAAGGCTAAAGCTAGTGCCCCAAATTTGGTTTCTATAAAGTGTTTCTAATAAAGGGAACCAAGGCTCTTGAAGAAGTACTTGATTTCAAGGGTGCGGAGGTAAAGACAAGAGCCTCCAATATTTCACTGATATAACCTGTTGAATAAATAAACAAAAGGAGGATAAGGCACAACTGTTCCTCACAAAAAAAGTTCCTTTAGTAAGTGCAGAAAGAAATGAGAGTCACCATTAAACCACTACTGTAAAGAAGGCACTAGGCAAGATCCGCCAACGGCTGCTGATGAGTGAGTGAAAATTAGAGAGACGGGGGATTTTCAAGAAGTCTCAAAGTATCTGTCCTAAAATACTTACTAATTACATGGAAAAGGCAGTAACTTTACAATGGACCAAGATAAATATCACCAGTAATAAGACACATCAGTAATCTAAGCAGGGGGAACGTCTGACAAAAAAGGGTCAAGATGATAAAAACAAAGGAAGGCCGGAGAGCTGTCACAGACTGGAGGAGCCTAAGGAGGCATGCCAGCTAAATAGACTGAGGGGCTCCAGATTGGATCCTGGAGCAGAAATAGGACATTAGTGGACAACTGATGACTAAGTCAAGTCAGCAGTTTTTAAATAATAGTACTGTACCACTGTAAATTTCTTAAGTTTGACGATTGTACTATGATTATAGGAGATACTAACTTTCGGCAAGTTGGGGAAAGAGCATAAGTGAATGCTGTGAACTCTGTAATTATTCAAAACAAAGACTTTAAAGAAGCTATCTTAGCTATTAAGAACTGGCAACCAAGGACATTAAATCCTGTTAATCTTTTCTCTAGTTCGATTAATTATTTTGTGAAATCAACAAATATTTATCGAGCACCTACTATTGTATTGCAGGCACAAACGTCTCAGCAGTAAATAGAAGGAAAAAAAAAATCACTGCTTTCACAGACAATGAAATAAAACATATGGCATACCAGACAGTGACAGGTGCTATGGAGTCTATCAAAACCAAGGAGAATTAGAGGTTTAAGTTCAGGGAAGGGTAGGTGTACGTTTAGAAATTCAAGTTTGGAGAACACATAGTGATTCAGCTGAGGAAGCTCTTTCACATTGCTTCTAACATTGAAATACAGACACTGCAAAATTATGAAAGTTAAATGTGATTTCAATCTCAAGCAACTAACTCTGGCATCAGAGAATGCTTAGGCACCAATACCTCCTTGGATACCAAGAACGACAAAACTGAACAGAGCAAAGTTCACATTTTTCATGTGTCTGTTTTCCCTTTTAAGTACATATTTAATTTTATCTTCAAAACATCCCCAAATTTGTCTGCCTAGCTTCAGCGTTCGTTTAACAAACATGTAAGAGAAGCCTCATCATTACTTCCTGGATAGCACAGATACACATGTGTGCAAGAGATGCAAGTTCCCCAAAATTCTTTCATCAAATTACAGCTAAACCACTTGCTGACACTTTCTTGCAAAACAACCAAACCAATATCAATGGGTTTTTTCAGAACTGCATTACCAATAGTTTGAAACTGGATGGTGTTCTCCCCTCATCACTGCTTTTAATTTAGGAAGGAGAACATACTAGATTCCTATTCATTTAGGTAGGTGAACATACTAGGTATGGGGTCAGGCAGCGATTAAACTTAGGCATGCGGAAGGAGCAGCTGTTCCAGGAAAAGGTAGCTGCTGCAGGGCGATAAGCCACATATCTTCAGCTGACGCCAGCCTCAGCAGGAAACTAAAGTTCCAGGTCCTTGTTAAAAATTTTCCACCCAACCGTTTCTCCATCCCACCTACGACCTATAAAAACCCCCCTTCTTGCTCTTTTTCGCGGCAACTCTGCCACCCCTTGATTCTGAGCCTCGCCCCACAACTGGACCCTAATAAAACATCTCTTTTCTGGGGGCCTCCCTGGTGGCGCAGTGGGTTGGGCAGCGCACTATGAAGCAAACCACAGCCACCGCAGCCACCGCAGCCACTGCAGCACGGGTTCGATGCCTGCTGCCTGCCAGGGAGGGGACCCACATGGTGCAGCAGACCTCTCCTGCTGTACCCGCTGCTCACCTCAGCAGTGTACTTCCGTTGATCTGCCTGTTCTGCTCCCAGCTCTCTGTGGTGAATCCTCTCACCCCCCACACCTCTGGCCTGTACCCCAGTGCTTGTATGCATAAATAAATCTTTAAAAAAAAAAAAACATCTCTTTTCTCTTTTCTGAGACTGTGTACATGGTTCTTGGTACCCTTTCACTAGGTTTTAGAGACTAGAGCTGTACCTTATGTTTCAACACTGTATCTTACATTCTCCCTTTTTATTTTGGAAACTGAAGCAATTACAAAACAAAAATTTGCTATTTCCCAACACACGTACTTGTTGAGCACTTACAGTTTCATGCAATGTGTATGTCGAAGGGAAAAAGCCTAAGACAAATGTTTCTTTTAATTATACCTGCTTAGTGTCAAATGCTAGCACCAATTTTAACCACTGTACGAGTAAATGCATTCTGCAAGATACTGTAATTTTTAAAATGTAATAATATGAACATACTTAGTGCCACTAAATTATACACTCTGAATGGTAAAACATAAATATTTGGGCGCAACGCTATTTCATCAGTACTTTTAATAAAGAATTAAAACCAATGGCGTTTGCATAATTATGCACACATTTTTAAATATCTGGAAGCGTCAGGAAGAAAATATTTTGACATTCCAATTACTTTTACTTTTCTTACTCACCAGCGACATCTAGTTGTCTGTAATTAGTTCCCTTTGTTTGCATAATTACAAGCGATAAAGCACAGAAATCTACTCTCTTCACCTGGGTGCCCCCAGCGTTGCGGATCCACATGAGCTCCCGCCCCGGTAGAGACTCGACTTAGACCACCCCGCTGTAGGCGCAGCCCCCGGGCCCAGCCTTTTGCACAGCCCCGTAAGGTAGGTTTCACGGAACCCCGCGAGAACCCCGCGCCCCGCACAGCAACCCACAGCACCCCCGGCGCTCACCGACTCCCCCGGCAGCCCCACAGTCACTCCCGGAGCCGCACGGCCCGCCCCACGCCGTCCCCGGTCGCCCGTCTCTCCGCCGGTCCAGGTCGCGCACGCGCGGCTCCGCCCAGGCCTTGGAAGTCTCTCTAGGAAACTGGGAGGGCCAACATCTCGCCTTTTCCCCGGTTGAAAGCTGTGTAATGGGGTCTATGAGCCAAGCCCAGAATCGGGTACTTAAGCTCCCCTCAAACCCGCCTCTCCCAGCTCTCGTTCTGCACGGCGATTCGGCCGGCAGCTGATTTTTATCAGCCTTGCCCAGTTTTCCCACGTCTCTCCCAATAGGTTTGTAAGGCTACCCTCCAAGCCTCCCTTCCTTCAGGGAAGAATAGGTTCCAAAACCAGGCTTTCAAAAGAGTTCCTGCCTAGGGGGAACTCTCAAGGAGAAAGAGGGCAACCATTCCTAAGAGAGGCTAGTCTCCTTTCCCTATCACCACGTACGGGGGGTGGGGGGGTGGGGGGGTGTACCTGCCCATTCCTAGCCCACAGGCATTCAAAAACTGCCTTCCCTTGGCCTCCAGCTATTTTCTCCTGTTCAAGAAATTCAACTGAATAAATGTTATGTATTTTTTATTCAATGATTCATGAAGGGGCAGCATCAAATCTAGCAGATATAAAGGATTTCCAAAGACATACAAAGAAAGATCATACAGCACAGGAGTAGGAAGGAACACGGAAGTTATAACAGACAAAAAGCAGGCAGGTTTTTGCAAGGTTATTTTCCTTATAGGGGATGGCAGGGGCTTCTTAGATTACTTAACTAGCTCTGATCAGAAATATTTTGACTTATTAAAGACCCAAAAGGGCATCACTTAGGATAAGCCCCAGGTCAGCAAACTGAAGTTTAACTTCGTTTTGCCTCTCCTCAAAACAGAATCGTAAAACAGTCTATTAGGAATTCCTTAAAACAGTCAATTAGTTATCTGTGACCCAGTTTAGTCTGTCCATCAACAGTAGTGGTGCTTTCCCCTCCACTAGTAGGTTTCCCCTCTTAAGTAACTCCTACTGTTACAGGGCAGGGAGAGGGGCACCCCAGAACCCTTAAACCTGCCCTCTCTGAATGGGTTCTGTTATCTGCTGCATTAAGACAAACATATAAGATCTTTAATGGAAAGGAACTTTAATACAATTAGGGTACAATATAGAAAGGACAAAGAATAGTTACTAAGTTAAGTATCTAAAGTTACTTATTTTTTTGAGGGTAAAAGTTTAGCTAAATAGGATTGGCCCAAAGCAAGGCTTAAAAGCCTGCCACAAGTTTAAAGGACTTTTTAGTACAGACTTACAGAAAAGGGTTAGAAAGAGTCAGACAAATTCTGGAGGAAAAGAGCAAAATTAAAATTAAGATGAAAGCTGCTATTAACCTCCCAACAGGTTTTTTACTCACATCTGTTTTAACCAGTTTAAGACCAAAAAGTAAGCAGTTTTTTAACATGTCCCTCTGCTCCACATGCCTTTTCTACGTTTCCTTGCTGCTCTTCATTCTGCTTCCATTTTCCTCTTTTCCTTCTGTCCTCTTATTTCCTTTTTTTCAACATTTTTTTTATCCCTGCTCAGCCACTCACTTAAGGCAGAACTCAGATTCTAAAACTTCCCCCTTTCTTGGGGACCACCCTGTTACACTACTAAATAGTATCAGTATATCCAACTGGACCCTTTTTAATTTTTACAGTATAACCTATCAATGGCAAAATTCGATCAAGAGTAATCAAAGGAGTGTCCCATAAATGTGGATGTGGTGTCATGAAATAGCACATTACATCATGGAAACAGGGTTCACCTACATCAGACGCAGGTTACTAAGCAGAAGTGAGACTGTCAAATGACTAAGATGCAGGTTATGTGAGGAAAGCAGAAAGATCTCAAGGGAGGTTGGAGAGCGATGTTGAGTCCCTTCAGAAAGACAACTTGGAACAGCATATGGACTTTGCAAATAAATGTCTCTTCCTAATGATAAATCTGCTAAAGACTCGAGGTTGTAGCTGCAAGCTAGGTAAGGATAAGCACAAGCAACTAAGTCAAGCTGTATGCAGTAGGCCTATGCTTATCACCATGTTCTTGTGTTAACACGACCAGCACTTACCTCTCTCATGCACAAATAAGGTAAAGAAGTTTGAGTAGACAGCTCAGGTTTATCTTCCCAAAGGAGTTCAGGGACTAAATTTTTAGTCAGTTTATAGAGTGGAGAAATCAAGAGAGAAATTAGGAGCCCATAGACTAGAAGATCTAGTCATACCTATGAAACCATAAAATTGTTATCTGGTGAAGTATCTGGGGAATTCTTAAATATGTTCAATATCCTTTCTGGAGAGAGCTGATTCCTATAGCATTTAGATTACCTAGGTAATGAACAGTACCCAAAGATAATTGTAATTTCTCCTTAGAGACTTTATATCTTTTGTCAGCTATTATAGCAGATAAATGAAATCTTTGATAACTTTGCATAGCAAGACCTTGTCTACACACTTAAGAAGGATCAATTCACAGGTACTAATACTGGAGGGTACTTCAATTATGGTGGAGCACTTGAGAGAAATAAAGAGGAACTTCAGACCCCTGAAGCATGAATAGCTAGGCATATTGTTGATTTTTCCAAGTAAAGGCAAATGAGTTGGCTTTGGGGGCCTACACATATGCTGAAGAAGAGTCTACATAGATTCCTGGCAGTGAACCAGATTGGTAGAACGTGTGAGAAAGGAGTGTTCAGGTCCTCAACAACTATGTTGCTTATACCTCTCAGATTTTTGGACAAATCACTAGCATAACCATTAGGTTTCCAGATTGGCAAGATTGACTTGTTATAAAGACAGGTACAGGAAACGATTAGCCCTTGGGCAATTAGGTTTCCTCGTATTGATGTGAGCCCTTGTATGGCCTTTAATTTTAATATAGAGATAAACTGGGAAAGGATTAGTTATATCTATATGAATTTTTATAAGTTCTGCACCTATTCTCCCCATGTCAGTAGTATAGGTAGCCTACAGATATCTGAACACCTTGATTGAATTAGGGGTCTTTTGCAGGACTTATTCCTCTTCTATATCAAAGTCAGGCTGTAAGGAACACAGAAATCAGGTTCATGCTGACCAGAAAATTCTAAGGTGAAGTCTCCATTAGGGGAAAAATGTATATGCTATTTTTAACTTGGGTGTCTACCCAATGGATTGGCTAGAACTAGATTTCATACCAAAAAAGCATGTTTTTCAATGAAAGGTCCTAGAGTCATTGTATTCTTGAAATAAAATCTCACTCTGAATTTCAGTATATCTCCCCATTATAGAAATTTCTTTTTTTTTTTTTATTCTTTTTTTTTTAAAGATTTATTTATTTATGCACACAAAAGCTGGGGTACAGGCCAGAGGTGTGGAGGGGGGGTGAGAGGATTCATCACAGAAAGCGGAGAGCAGAACAGGCAGATCAACGGAAGTACACTGCTGAGGGGAGCAGCAGGCACAGCAGGAGAGATCTGCTGCGCCATGTGGGTTCCCTCCCTGACCGGCAGCAGGGTTCAAACTCATGTTGCAGTGGCTATGGTTTGCTTCATAGTGCATTGCTTAACCCACTGCGCCACCAGGGAGGCCCATAGAGATTTCTTTTTTTACTCTGAGGGATTTGTTGTCCTATGAAAGTGGAGTTTAGAGAGTGTAGGTCCATTATCTACCAGAATCTGGCAAGGTTTTCCATGAATTTTCACTTTAGTTTCCCCTTGGCTGTTTAAGGGAATAACTTGTATCAGTTTATTGGAGAATCACTCAGAGTCCCATCACCCCTGAAGGGGTCCATAGGGGGATCCTCTTTCAAGTGTAGATATGGAGGTACTTGTGTTGGTGTCAACGGATTTGCACAAAACCTTTAAGGACAACCTTTAAGGACAAATTTCGTTTTTCCAGTGTCCCAGCAAAGGAGACACCAGTTTCTAGGCCAGTGTTTTGATGCTGGGCCTCTAGGAGGTTGCAAAGGCTTGCGGGGAGACCCAGGTGTTATTTTAGGTTTCTGGCCTTGGAGCTATTGCTGCACGAAGGCTACTAACTTGGTGGGTCTTCATTTATAGTATTGTTCTAACGTCCTTCCAAAGTGCTCAGCTAAGGTCATGAGTTAGGTCAGGCCTGTGCCTTTCCATCCTATTTTCTGCCTTTTGATTAATCTACTAACTCAGGAGAAAACACATTTGCAAATAAGGCAGCTAAGCAGGTTAAGAAGCATCATCTAGTGTAGAGAAAACAGAATGTCATAAAAAGAGACCTTCCAGGGGCTCCCTGGTAGTACAGTGGGTTAAGCAACACACTATGAAGCAAACCACAGCCACTGCAGCATGAGTTCGATCCCTGCCACTGGCCAGGGAGGGGACCCACACGGTGCAGCAGACCTCTCCTGCATCGCCCGCTGCTGCCCTCGGCAGTGTGTTTCAGTCAATCTGCCTGTTCTGCTCCCCGCTCTGTCTGGTGAATCCTCTCACCTCCCGCGACTCTGGCCTGTACCCCAGCTTTTGTGTGCATAAATAAATAAATCTTTAAAAAAAAAAGAGAGAGATAGAGCTTCCAGAGGGGCTTTAAAATCTGCCACAAATTCCCTCTTTTGTTGACAGGTTTGAATAACAAAACAAATCAATATGAGCAGGGAAGACTACAGGAATAACCTTTTTAGAAGGTCTATTTTCCTACTCTGCAAATATTTTCTAGTTCATAAGGTATCATGCTGGAAATAAAAGGTCTCAAATATCATTCTTGGAGCTATGCCATTCTGCGTCCTGCATCCACTTTGGGGGCTTTACCAGTGCACAAGATGATGAGGTCACAGACCTGATGAGAACTCTAAATTCTTTTAAAAAAAACTTTTGGGGATCCTCCCTGAGCTTAGGAAATTCTAAAGTATTATTCTTAGTTTGGTCTGTGACCAAAGAGGAAAAGATGCCTGAAGGGTACCACCAGCAACCTTGTGTGGTCTTATTTTATAAGGTAGCTACTCAACAGTCTGTTGAGAGTTGAAAGACAAGTCTTAAGCATGAGTGTTCAGGTAAAGGAGGGCAGAGGGCAGCAGTAGGAATCATGTCAGTCTTATGTAGACTGTTTTGAGACTTCTTGTGCCTTCAGTTTTTCACGAGGCTCTACAATGAATCTCTTGATGACCCGATTTTGGGATACAGAAGCATTTTGGGGACTTCTGCAAATAAAAGATCTACTATCTTTCTTGGAGTTAAGCCATTCTGCTTCCTGCATCCACACCGGGGGCTTTACCTATGCACAAGCTGATGAGGGTGTCCCAGTCTGTTTGATTTGGAAATGCTTGTTTGGGGGTGCACTTCTTCAATGACTTGTCTAACTGGAATGTTCTGCATAATGGTCATTGTAAATCTAGAATGTTTTTAAATAAGATTTTGCCATTTTTTATAGGTATCTACAGCCTCCAGGATCAGTTGATTTTTTTTTTCTCTTTGATGTTTACTGAATTTTCTCTAAGTATGGAATGGCTCTTATTATATCCTAGAATCCCAGGATTCAGGGAAGTGATAAAGAGGCAATGATGAATTTGGAAATCTGGTTCCACCAAGAGTACCTGCCACTCTACCCCCAACCGCTGCAATGCTGCCAGGTAGCTCAGTCCTCTACAAGAGCCATCCTGTTCCACAGCCAAAGAAGAGCACTGGCAGAGACACGCAGACACTTTTTCTTGGGCATGCCTTCCCATTAGGTAGCATCAACATAGATGCAGGTAGAGGAGCTCCCAGACCCCCAGTGGCACAGGACTACCTTACCATCATGCCCCCATGAATGCTGAGTACACCTGTCCTCCTTTTTAGGTGTCCCAGCCCACGATGATGACTCCTGCCACCAGGTTGTCCCAGTATCCGTAACGTATCTCCTTAAAGAAGATGGCTGTTGTGTATACCAGTTCAGTAATTTCTTAGGCCCCCAGTAAATGTTCTTTCTAACCTTTCTAAGCCTAATAATCCTAGAGTTACATCTAATTCTTATTTTCTTGAGCCTCAATTCTCTTTCCTTCCTTCTCCATTGTCTCTGAGAAACAAATCCCAGTTCACAAAAATCTCTCCCCTCCAGGTGACCTATCTGACACTGTCCCTCTAATCCCCACCACCTTTTACCACACTGTGAACCCAATCCTCCTACTAAGAGGAAGCTGGATGGACACCAAAGGCAAAGAACCCCCCACCCCCACCCCAGCAAGGAGGCACTACTACAAGAGGAGAGGAAAAAAATTGTTCAAGCTTATGTCTCACATCCAATTGTAAGGAGAAGAAATGACTGAAAAGATTTGCTCATATTTAAGCCTTTGGGGAATGAGAGTAGGTCCAGAAGATAATTATGATAACTGAGGTTATACCTCTCTTTGTGAAATCAGAGGGTAGAGAAAACTAGTAGCTAAGAAGTTACTTTAGTTTAACTCTATTACCTTGCCATTAACCTCATCACTATAAATTCCAGTCATCCAAAAATGCTTCTAACTGGGACTTTCAATCATCTTTGCTGCAACATGAATGTCAGCTCTTCTTTGAAATGAATTGTGATATTCTTAAGCTGTTTATTTAGGCAGCAGGGCGGGGGAGCCAGCTGGGGCAGAACTGGAATGAGTTCGTTGACTTCATTACCTAGAAACACACATTCACTTGGTACCAGACAAAACTGCAGGGAACCAACACTGTTAAGGGGGAAAACCCATGTTGCCCATTCTAAGGGTCCATGCCCACCCATATTCATCAAAGTAAAGTAATCAAACTCTAGTGTGGCACATTCAGCTCCCTTAGTGTTCATTTAACCCACAAGGAATATCTTGTGCAAATATAGTTTTACATATACTTGCTAAGACACAGCTTTTTTGCATTCCCTAATTTTCAGAGGATAGATGCTTCTCACCACTGCCTGAAGGAGAGGCAGTTTTACGCATGCTAAAGTACCCAGGCTGTTCATTCACCTGAAGAGCACACATACCTGCAAAAACAGTCTGCAAAGAGACAAGAGGGGAAAAATGTCAAACATATACCCATGTAAGAAAAATGTTTTCACGAGAAGTTGAAAAACAAATCAAATAAGCTAAAATCAAAACCAAATTTTTTCCATGTCATCAAAATCAAATTCCCAAAGCTGGGGTGTGACAACAGCAGACACCACGTGGGTCCAGATGCCACGCTACAGGCCTTAGACTTTGGAAGGAAAAAAACAGTTTCATAGTCACAGAGCCCAACTTCACAGATCTTAATATATGTTAACAAAGAATGGCTGAAAACAAACTCTTAGTAACTGACCAAAAGGAACGAATCAAAATTCTGGACAAGAAGAGAGTTTCAGAGCAGCCTGCCACTTTGGGAACCTCAGATGCTGGAAGGAGAAAAAGGAAGTTACTTTGCCTCAAGGGTTCAGAAGCCATCTTCCACCTGGCAAGGCTGGAAGGGTGCCACATAGTCTCACACACCATCTTATAAATAAGGAAAGGGTTTGACAAGGACTCAGAGAGCAAACAAACAAAAACCACTTACTCTCACAAAGATTTCCATAAAATCAAACTGACCAACAGGGTGGTCCCCAGGAAAGGGGGAAGTTCCAGAATCCTGGTTCTGCCCTAAGTGGGTGGAGCTGAGCAGGGATAAGAAGATGTTGGAGAGAGGCGAAGACAGAAGAAGGGAGAAAGAAGGAAGCAGGATGGAGAGCAGCAAGGAGACCTGGAAGAGGCACGTGGAGCAGAGGGACATGTGAATAAACTGCACTTGCTTTTTGGTCTTGGACTGGTTGGAACAGATGTGGGTGAGAGACCCTTGGGGAGCTTAATAATGGCAGCTTTCATCTTGATTTTGATTTTGCACTTTTCCTCCCAGATTTGTCTGACTCTTTCTAACCTTTTCTATGGGTCTCCACTGAAAGGTCCTTCCAACTTGTGGCAGGCTTTTGGGACTTACTTTGGGCCAATTCTATTTGGCTGGACTTCTACCCTCAAAGAGATGGGTAACTTTGGATGCTTAACTTAGTAACTATGTTCTTTGTTCTTTCTGTATTGTTCCCCAATTATATTAAAGTTCCTTTCCATTAAAGGCCTTATATGTTTGTCTTGATGTGGGGGATGGCAGAACCTATTTAGAGAGGGCAGGCTTGGAGGTTATGGGGTGCCTCTCTCCCTGCCCTGTAACAAAACTTCTGAACTAATAATTAGAAATCAAATGCATACATACACTTGTTACCAGCCCAGACACCAACTGCTGCACCAGCCTATTAGCCTGGCCATGTACTGCACCCTACATATGCACACCTACACACAACTACATTAGATCTGCAAAACTGATAGTAGTAGGGAGAAAAGAGAACTCTTGGAAGTGTTTACTTCTTTTCCCTTGCATGTAGTCTTGGAAACAAGAACAGTAACAATGGTGCATATAAATAATGGCTTAATGATTAACAGCTAAACGTTATTCTCTGTCTCGGTCCCTAGCAACCTCTTTCAGCCCATTGTTTCAGAAGTACAGTGACCACAAAGCAAAACAGTTGCTGGACCAAAACGGAACTGTCAGACCCAGCTTGTGAGGCATGCATCTCGAGAAGAACCCTAAGCTTACTACAACCTTGCATTCATTATACTGTGATCTCTATGTCTGGGTGGGATTTGTCCTCCATTTTCAGAACATGCACTGTATGAAGAGTTCTCCTACTGCGGCTACACAAGATACCTTAAAAAACCCTCATCCTCTTCCCCCACAAGTATCAACAGAATCATGTCATGCTTGTGTTAGGCTCTTTGTGGTCTATACAAGAGAGAGGCAGTTGTTCCTCCAAGAGACACTCACCTTTGAGGTCTCCCTGGAACTTTCTGTCATTCTATTGCTTCAATAAATCTTAGCTTCAAAATTAATGCCGTTGTTATAGTCCTTATTGCATTCTTAAGTCAGGAATCAAGAACCCAATACCACCAGATGGTAACAGTACGACTCCTAGGGGTACATGTATAAAACATGACACATTTGTATCTGATATCCATCTTTAGAAGTGTTTGGCCCAATGTGGGATGGGAGTACATGCATATTTATGAATGGTTCACTTGGAAAGGTATGTTTTTGAAAATTATTTATTAAACAACTACTATATCCATATCCACTACACTTATAGGCTTCCTTACCATGTTAGATATATGCAAAAGAAATAAATACCATACCCAACTTCAATGAACCCACAATACTTTGGTATGAAAGCATAAACATGTATTAAGTTAATAACTGAAAAGCCAATTTAAAATTATTGCAAATCACACCACAGGTTAATCTGAAACACTAAGGTTAAATCAACAGAAGGTTAGTAGGAATGCAGAAGTAACTGAGGAATAGCCCTTCAGAGATGCACTGGATCTGGAAGGTTATGAGGGACAAAGACCACAAATAGGAAAAAGAAAAGGTTTTCAGATGGGAAACACAATTGATGAGGATCTAACATAGAACATAAATTTTAAAAATGATACTGAAGGCCACATCCAAGAAAAAGACAAAATTATCAGCGACTTTGGGAAGATTTTATGTGAAAGGTGAGATGGATGTAGAACAAGGAAAACACAAACTAAATCCTGAAGAAGCACACAATCTAATGTGGGGATGAATAATATCAAATTTTTGACATTGGGGAAAAAAGAAATCTACAAGTAAATAAAGTATGTATGTCATTCTTACTTTACCATTACTGAGGGAAAATTACAGTGACCCCCACTACCCCACCTTCACATCCCAGCAGAGTATTTGGGTAATGGCCCACTTTTTAGTGGTTCTAACAGGAGACTAGGGTGAGCATCTTTCTTATAAAGAAAGCATAGTTCAAAGTTCCTTGTTCCCTGTCTTGGAGAAGCATGTTTTAAGACGCTCACCGAGCTAGACCTGAGTGTTTTTCTCCACTGTGAGTTCGCTGGTGGTGATTAAAAGTTGAACGCTGGGCCTCCCTGGTGGCGCAGTGGGTTAAGCAACGCACTATGAAGCAAACCGCAACCACTCCAGCACGAGTTCGATCCCTGCCTCCTGCCAGGGAGGGGACCCACATGGCGTAGCAGACCTCTCCTGCCTCGCCCCGCTGCTGCCCTTGGCAGTGTGCTTCCGTTGATCTGCCTGTTCTGCTCCCCGCTCTGTCTGGTGAATCCTCTCACCTCCCACAACTCTGGCCTGTACCCCAGCTCTTGTGTGTATAAATAAATAAATCTTAAAAAAAAAAAGTTGAACGCTGACTGAAGGCTTTGCCACACTCAATACATTCATAAGGTTTCTCTCCAGTGTGAACTCTCTGGTGTACGATGAGTTGTGAGCTGTCGCTAAAGGCTTTGCCACAGTCATTGCATTTATAGGGCTTTTCCCCAGTGTGGGTCCTCTGGTGGACCATAAGGCTAGAGCTATAACTGAAGACCTTCCCACACTCATTACATTCATAAGGTTTCTCACCAGTATGAATTCTCTGGTGTATGATGAGATGTGAGTTCTGATTGAAGGATTTTCCACACTCACTGCATTTATAGGGCTTTTCACCTGTGTGAAGTCTCTGGTGTCGAATAAGACATTTACTCAGGCTGAATGCCTTACCACACTCATTACATTCAAAAGGCTTCTCTCCGGTATGAATTCGCTCATGGTCAACCAGCTGAGAGTTCTGATTAAAGGCTTTCCCACACTCACCACATTTATATGGTTTCTCCCCAGTGTGGAGGCTCTGATGGCGAACAAGACATTTACTTCGACTGAAGGCCTTGCCACACTCATTGCACTCATAAGGCTTCTCCCCGGTGTGGATTCTCTGATGGTCAGTTAGATTTCTATTAGAACAGAAAGCTTTCCCACACTCATTACACTTGTAGGGTTTTGCACCAGTATGAAGCACCTGATGTCGCACAACACTTTTACTCCGAATGAAGGCCTCCCCACACTCATTGCATTCATATGGCTTCTCCCCAGTGTGGGTTCTCTGGTGATCAATAAGCTGCAAACTCTGAGTGAAAGCTTTTCCACATTCTTTACATTTATACGGTTTCTCCCCATTACGGTGTCTCTGGTGTTGAATGAGGTGGGAGCTGTGCCGATAGGTCTTCCCACACTCTCCGCATCCATAGGGCTTTTCCCCTGTGTGGGTTCTGAGATGAACTATGAGCTGAGAGGTCTGCCGGAAGGTCTTACCACACTCGTTACACTCGTAAGGTTTCTCTCCAGTGTGGATTCTCTGATGACCGATGACGTGTGAACTACGATGGAAAGCTTTGCCACATTCATCACACTGAAAGAATTTCTGACTCTTCAAAACTCCTTGATGTTCTGTAGGACTGGAGGACACATCTGCATGTTCAACAGGATCCTTATATTCATCACATCCATCTTCTGTGGATTTTTCATCCTCATGTATTATGTCCAAGAAATCACTTCTGAGAGCGCTCCCTTCCTCATCTGAGGACTGGTCTTCTCGCTTCTCTAAAGCATATTCACAGGCATCTCTAGACTCTGGTTCTTCGGGAGTCACCCCACAGGCCCCTCCTGATGTCCTATCACATGACTCTGATCCATTAGAAATGCTCATCTTGGGAGGCAGTGCTGACCTCTCCATCCGGTTCTCACCTGCTGGCAAAAGAAAGAAACAAGTTTTATTCCTTTCATGTCTGCTGAAAATCATCAGGAGTCTATATATCTGAGTCTGTATATTTGAGAAAACAAAAAACTTCTCATATGGCTAAGGACTGAGGTGACACATTGAAAACAGGAGAGAAATGTGAAAATGCCCATTATTTTACCGCACAGAGAAAAAGACAGAGAGGAAAGACAGTCAGAAGAGGAGGGTGGAAGGAGTGCTATCCAGACAGACAAGTGTATGGCCAAGTGAGAGGAGCAATTAGAAGGCAAGAGACACAATTATAAAAATTGTTATGATCCTACAGCATCACTTAAATGCTGTGTTGCCCTAGTAATAGGATAAACTCCAAGCTCCTTTCAAACCAGGACTCTCTATGGCTCTATGGCTTACAGATAAGATGTTGAGGAGAGAGAGTGGTAGCAAATATCTCAAGTCAAAGATGAGAAACAGTGTGGGCAAACATAATTATGGAAATATATACAAAAAAGAGGAATTCTGATATGACAGAACTGTGACAACATTTGGATACGCCATAGGCTCATAAACACTGAGAAAAAGTAGTGAAAGGAAAGCAGAACACTGAAGGTGGGGATCCTCTGGTCCCTGGAACCTGAACTGCAGGAGCTAGTGTTGCACTCCTGTGAAAACAAGAGGGGCATTTATTTCAACTTTTGAAGTAAAAATCAAAATGTATCTTGATAATGTAGAGGCATAAGGAAACAGTTGAATATCTGCTTATGAATTTTAGAATGTTCAACTATAAAAGCTGGGAGAAAGCAGAGCAATCAAGATTATTGATAAACACAAAAAAAGTCAATCCCCTTCAATCATATCTCAACAAGAGTGACAAGCCACCATGGCATTTTAGCAAGTGGAATTTTTTTTAAAGATTTATTTATTTATGCACACAAGCACTGGGGTACAGGCCAGAGGTGTGGGGGGGGGTGTGAGAGGATTCACCACAGAGAGCAGGGAGCAGAACAGGCAGATCAACGGAAGTACACTGCTGAGGGGAGCAGCGGGCACAGCAGGA
>JAGFMF010011466.1:8898521-8912880 GCA_019455555.1 Galemys pyrenaicus
CATGTGGGTCCCCTCCCTGGCCGGCAGCAGGGATCGAACTTGTGCTGCAGTGGCTGCAGTTTGCTTCATAGTGCGTTGCTTAACCCACTGCGCCACCAGAGAGACCCTAGCATGTGGAATTTAAAGCTACCAGGTTTCTTGCCTCTTACACACACCTTCATCAGAGTAGGCTATTCTGGCTATGTCCATCATAGAACTTGCCTTAACCACAGATCCCCAAGGCTCTCTGTAAATAGACAAGCTGATGACAAGTTCACATTAAACTCAAGTGTTCCAGTACAGTCATAAGAATCTCGAAAAATAAAAGATAACTTGGAACTTATATAAACACTTCAAACATAAACTTCAAATTTTCCTATACAAGCAGCAGTATGGTAAAAAACAGTGACATCATCTGGGCCTCCCTGGTGGCGCAGTGGGTTAAGCAACGCAATACGAGGCAGACCACAGCCACTGCAGCACGAGTTTGATCCCTGCCGCCGGCCAGGGAGGGGACCCACATGGTGAGACAGACCTCTCCTGCTGTGCCCGCTGCTCCCCTCAGCAGTGTACTTCAGTTGATCTGCCTGTTCTGCTCCCTGCTTTCTGTGGTGAATCCTCTCACCCCCCCCACACACTTCTGGCCTGTACCCCCAGTGCTTGTGTGTATAAATAAACAAATCTTTTAAAAAAACAAAAAACAAAAAACAGTGACATCAATGAAACAGATGATGACCCAGAAGTAAAACTATAAATCCACAGTCAGCTTTTTTTTTTTAAAGTGGAACCTTCCATATCCCGCAACTCTTAAAAAAGTAAATTCGAAAAAGTCACTGCTTTCAGCCATTACATTAAGCCAGAAGCCCTCAGATCCTACATTCCCTAGAAACCAACTCCTATTCTATGTCTCCTGGACTCAGAAGACCACACAACACTGTCAAAATACACATGACTATAAACAGCTGGGAGCACAGCAGGAAGCGCGCCTCAGGCGGCTGAAGGAAGACACTGCAGCCCAGCATCAGGGGCCACGCAGAGGCAGAGAACTAACTGCATTAGGGACCTCAGGGACATTAGGGACAATGCAAGCTGAAAAGGCCGCCAGAGTTCTGACAGCCTCACACACTGTGTAAGAAGGAAAAAACCTAGAGACAAATGCTTCTTTTAATTATACCTGCCTGGTGTCAAATGCTTACACCAATTTTAACCAGTGTATATATTAGGTGCATTCTGCAAATTGAAGATATTGAATATTATAATTTTCAAAATGTAACAGTATGGTTATACTTAGTGCCGCTAAATTATACACTTTTGAATAGTTAAAACGGTAATGTTTCTATCACATTGGCTATACTTATGTGTATATTTATCACAATATCGTTATTTTCACAGTAATGTTTTCTAAAAGCAATTGGATAATTCGTTTCGTATAAAATGATGCGTATTTGAGTTTGCATAATTATGCACGCATTTTTAAATGTTGGGAAGTCGTCGAAGTAAAATATTTAGGGACTGCAGCTACTATTATTTGTCTAACGCTCAACCGCACCATCTAATTTCCTGTAACTGGTGTCCTCTTCAGTTACTCCAAATTTTCTGTACGTGGGCGCCTCGGCGGTAAGAGAAGCCGGCAGACACTAGCTTCAGAGTACCCGGCTCAATGTGCAGCCTTCAGGCTAGGTCTCCCGCCAAAACCCCACGCCCTGCAGTTACCCAGCTCCCCACACAGCAATCCAGGACACACCGGGCACCCCGCCCAGGCCGCTCACCGACGCTGGCGGCCGCCCCACAGAGACACCCTAAACCCCACGGCCGCCCGGCGCAGCCACTCTCAGCACGCCCAGGTCGCGCACGCGCGTCGCCGCTGGCCACAGAGGTCTCTCTAGGAAACTGGGAGGGCCAACATCTTGCCTTCTCCCCAGACCAAAGCGAGGCTGTCAGGTTTCTGAGTCCAGCCTCTAGGATGGTTCCCAATACCTCGCACATTCCCAGCCCTCAGCTAAACTCCCGACCTACCCTCCGTGATGCCAACCCCCGGCGGGCCCCAGAGTTGTCATCCCTGGACAGTCTTCCCATACCTCTCCCTGTGTGTACAGGGCTGCCCTGAGGCTTCCTTCCCCGTAGGAAAGAATAGGATTCAGAGCAGCAAGGACAACAAAGGAGACTAAGCAACCGGGACTACATCAAAGTAAGATCTGTACAGTAAGAGATAGTAAACGTGAAGACACCCTACTGAATGAGAGAAAATATTTTCATACCATACATCTGACAAGGGACTGATATGAAAGATCTACAAATAACTTACACAACTCAACAAAAGCAAAAAGAACAACCCTATCAAACATGGATTGAAGAGCTAAATAGGCACTTCTCAGAAGAAGGCATGCTGATGGCAAACAAACATGAAAATAGTGTTCATCACTTATCATCAGGAAAATGGAGATCAAAACCACAACGAGATACCATCTCACACATGTGAAAATGGCCCATATTAAAAAAAAAATAGTTCTGGAGAGGGTGTGTAGAAAAAGGAACCCGCTTACACTATTGGTGAGAATGTAGATTGGTCCAGCCCCTAAGAAAAGGTGTGTGGAGGAGGTTCTTCAAAACACTAAAAATGGATCTACCATATGATCTAGCAATTCCACTCTGAGGTACCTACCTAAAGAGCACAAAAGCACTAACTTGAAAGAAAACCTGCACTCCTATGTTCATTGCAGCATGATTTACAATAGCCAACAACAACCTAAATGCCCCAAAATAAATGAGTGAATCAAGAAGATGTGATATATATACACAATGGAATACTACTCAGTGATCCAAAAAATGGCAATTCATCACACAGGGAGAGGTATGGGAAGACTGTCCAGGGATGACAACTCTAATATGGGGGAGGGGCCGGGGCAAAAGAAAAGAGAAAGGGAAAATTTTTTTTTAAATTGAAAGACACTAATATGGCGGTACAAAATCTAAGCCTACTTCTTCTATTCTCACTTGGTTCAGGCATTCAGC
The DNA here is from genome assembly GCA_019455555.1 of Galemys pyrenaicus. Classification (NCBI taxonomy): domain Eukaryota; kingdom Metazoa; phylum Chordata; class Mammalia; order Eulipotyphla; family Talpidae; genus Galemys; species Galemys pyrenaicus. The sequence goes on from JAGFMF010011466.1 coordinate 8,901,513, forward strand.
TGCTTCTGTGTCTATTGTAATATAGTGTTTGACACATTTTCCTTGAATAGTTTTGATATTTATCTTGGCTAGGTAAGAAAATTGCAGGTTAATTTCATTTTTGGTGGATTTGCTATGTGGTAAAGTGATATACTGGATTTCTACATATATTCACATGGGTCTTTGAATAGCAGAACCTTCCACACATCTTCCATGTCTTGCTGGACATTTTACTTGGCTCTCCCTCAGCAGTTTAAACTGCATGTCTAAAATTCATCTTCTTTTCCTATAAATTCAACTTTCTTTCCTCATGCCACAGTTCAGACTTCAGCATGTTCACAGCTACCTCCCATAATTGAATCCCTCTCTCCCTCCCTTTTTCCCTTGAGATTGTCTCTTGTCTCCCTTTGTTTCTCACACCCCAGTGCAGGCAGTAGTTGTCTCATGTTTACTCTAGGACACTCACTACCTAAGCCTCCCTCTTTCTAGTTTTCTCACTCAGTTTTTTACTGTACCAAAGCACAAGAAAAGAAGGACATAGGTAAGAAAGCATGAGGCATCAAAGACACTAATATGGGGGAGGGGTTGGGGCAAAAGAAAAGAGAAAGGGAAAATTTTTTTTTAAATTGAAAGGCACTAATATGATGGTACAAAATCTAAGCCTACCAGTTAATCTTAATGTACATAAGTATGTTATGTTCTCATATTACAAGGTACAGAGATTTACAACAGAAAAGAGTGGGATGCAGAGGATAAAAAAATATACAAAGTATTGGCCTCAAACAAAAACAATCAGTTATCCTAAAAACAGGGCTTATTGTGAAACAAAACAACAGGAAAGGGAGCAGATTAGAAAGAGCATTTATAGTGAAACCCACATGCAATTCCCCAGACCAGGCTAACAACCCCCTATATAGAGAACACCTCCCACCTGAGGTAGAAACAGCATAATTTCTTTCTTTTTTTTAAAAGATTTATTTATTTATACATACAAGCACTGGGGTCAGAGTTGCGGGAGGTGAGAGGATTCACCAGAGACAGAGTGGGGAGCAGAATAGGCAGACTGAATGAAACACACTGCTCAGGGGAGCAGCAGGCGAGGCAGGAGAGGTCTGCTGTGCCATGTGAGTCCCCCACCTGGCGGCAGCAGGGATTGAACTTGTGCTGCAGTGGCTGTGGTTTGCTTCATCGTGCATTGCTTAACCCACTGCGCCACCAGGAAGGCCCGAAACAGCATAATATCTTATGGGTGATTCAGGGCACATTTGGTCCTGTTGTTTGCTGATGCATTATATGTGGGCACTCTCTAGCCTTCTGACCTCATTCAAACAGAGTTCTAAATACTAATGTTTGAACAAGTGAATTTTAATAACAATAAGCTGGTGTAGAAATATTAATATGTGAAAGGACAGACTCTAAGCATTTAAAAGGTACAATGTTTCTTATTGATAAGAAGGAAAATTCCTCAATTCTTATTTTTCCTCCATATCACCACCCTTAAACCATAACTAACTTCTGTTCACTCTCTCTCCAAAATATATTGCAAGCCTACCCTTCCCCCCTTTTTTTTCTGGTTCCATAGCACCTTGCCCAGGTCCTGGTCTCTGTATTTTTTCAAATACACTCTTTTGTAATGATACCCTAATTTGCCTCTCTGCTTTCCCACCTGACCCCATTACCATTTTTCTGCAGTCACCTCAAATGCCTTAACCTGGTTGCCATCCACTTCCGAAGGCATCTCTGGCACTGCCACACTCATCCAGCCACAGCAGCCAAGTCAGTTACAACTCACCTTGGAGCCTTAGCAGCAATTCTCCCCTAGGCCTGGAATCTCCTCCATGTCTTCAACATGCGGCAGTCTTTTTTCACTCAACTGTCATTTTAAATGGTACCAACTCAGAGAGGAGGATGCATTTTTAAGATGGTTCTTGTTGATAAAGGAGCATAAGAATTACTGTACTTGTCTTCCAATGTATGTGTTACCTTTAGAAATAAGCTTCTGAAAGTTTTGGACTTAGAGTAGTAAAATATTGAAATACAATGAAAACAGAAACTTCAAATGGTCCTATTTCTCTGCATAACTGTTTCCTGAAAATCTTTCAGATAGTTGTCTTTTTCTGTCCAGTAGGAGGAGCCTCTAATCCTGTTGATGATTATATTCTCAGGACCCTGGACAGTAACTGATATGGAGTAAATGCTCAATAAACTTGTATTGAAAGCCTGTCATAAACTTACAAGCACCTCTGCACAATTTCAAAATATACAAGGCAAATACCGATGGATCCACAAACAGACAATTAGAGTGAGAGGTCAATCCATCCCCCTAAGAAACATGTCAAGCAAACAGCAAAAACAAGGAAATACTTTTCCCCCCAGTGAAAGATTAATGAGGGATTTTAATGTCTTTATTTCTTCAATTAAAAAATTAACATGTATTGTTTATACAAAGTATTAAAATTAAAACTGGTAAAATATCCCTGTGACTAGAGAAGTTTTCCCAGAAAGAGGGTAAGACACCAAAAGGCCTCTTTCACCACCTCCCCAGAGCTTCTAGATTTCCCTCTCACCCACTTAGACAGAAAACATGTGGGAAACAAAAAATCTTCAGTGAATGACCTTTGGCCACATCTTTTCAAAAATGAGTGTCACCTGAAACGGATGTAGAAGGGCACACAGACTGTATATAGCTAAAACTATAGAAAACATCACTGTCTTTTTTTAACTCCCTATAGCTTACAATAGGAAATAACATGAACTGAAATAATCTCTCTCTCTCTTTCTCTTTCTCTCTCTTCCTCTTTCATCTCTGAATATCTGTTTATGTTCTCCCCTCTCCTCCCATACACGCATAAATCCTACTTCAAGACCCACCTCAGTGCTGTTGGCTTTCAAGCTGCATCTGGTCTCTGTCAAGATCAATTCCTCCCGTAGCTTACTGAACTTCTCTTATGCCAAGTATTACATGCTGCCATTGTTAGCCATTGGTATCCACCTGCCTTTTGAATTTGATATTTCCAAGGTCCAGCTCTTATTCCCCTGCCTCCCTCCCAGAGTCCAAAGTTTCTTATTATGTCTTATTATGTCAAAGATGTCCTTATTATGTCTGTACAGTGCTTACTATGACACATCAAAGCTCACTACTAACGTTACTTAATTCTCCCATCTCTGAGGGTAGGCAGGCATGGGTTATTTTTTTGGTTTTTGTTTGTTTGGGCATTTCAAAATGGTAAGACTCGGCAAATACATATCTTGTCCAAAGTCACAAATCCCAGCAGCTAAGTGATAGAGCAAGGTTTGCTGAAATCACAGGCTGGAAATTCCAGAATATGTTTGAGATGCTTCTGTAAGAAATTTGGATTTCAAATATGAGGTCAAGAACACCCAGAAACTGGGGCATCCCTGGTGGCGCAGCGGGTTAAGCAACGCACTATGAAGCAAACCTCAGCCACTGCAGCACGAGTTCGATCCCTGCTGCCAGCCAGGGGGGGACCCACGTGGCGCAGCAGACCTCTCCTGCCTCGCCTGCTGCTCCCCTCAGCAGTGTACTTCCGTTGATCTGCCTGTTCTGCTCCCCGCTCTCTGTGGTGAATCCTCTCACCCCCCACACCTCTGGCCTGTACCCCAGTGCTTGTATGCATAAATAAATAAATCTTCTAAAAAAAAAAGAATACCCAGAAACTGAAAGAGTATAGCCTCAAGCTTGTTATCCCTAAGCCCAAAACTATGCATTAGGAGAATCAAGGTCCCACACACTAGTTCAGAAAGAGACTCTAGCATGAGCGGCAGGAGGCCTGGGCTCCTTTTCCCTTTGTGGCTCGTCTTCCCACCTGTGATGCAATATGATGGTGGCCATACTAGGAACTCTGAAGATCTTTCGTGTAGGCTACGAGTCCTTGCTAACAACTCTGGAGACCTGGAGCCATAAGGAGGTGTTTGGGGGCCTGCTGTCTTCAAGGAAGCTGGAGTCTAAGAGGACCTGCCTACTCTGCACATGGAGTTACAGAAGGTTAAAAGAAAGCTCTGCAAACAGAAGTTCTTCCCAGAATTGACTGCTGTTTTCTGACGACGGACTGACTTGTGTACATGATCTCTACTAACTAGAAAAACTTGTTCCAGCACTAACTTATTAATTTGTACAAGCATAAATATAATTGTGTGCTATTTTCTTGAGCCTTTGTTCATATCTTTAATAAAAGCTTGGGCTGGGAGAGTGAACAGCAGAGTGGCTCTCGATGGTGCACTCCCCAGCCTCCCCCTGCTGCAAATTCATTTAGACTCTGAGTCCTAGTTAATAGCTGAGAATATCATCTGCTGTCTGTGGCAAGTAGGATGGGCTGAAAATGTTCCTTCACTTGGCAGATGTGCAGCAGTGAAGCTGAGCTGGAGGACCATGGAGGATGTCAGAGCCCGGGCAGGAGTTTAGTCACAACAGAGTACAGGGAGAAGAGCGGCCGCTCCCAAGAACATAGACCACTGGAGTAAGTGAAGAAAGCACAGTACATTTGGGTGCTACTGGGCAAAAGTGGAGGCTTACGTTGCCTTCAAGTGCTGTCACTTGTGTAGTGGGGTCCCTAGAAGGTCCCCAACTCTCTGGGCCCATCTCTCCATTTGTGTCCCGAAAGAAAGTCAATACTACACCCAAAAGCAGGTGGAGGCAGCCAGGGATAGTAGCTCCCCTCCGCATTCCACTCCACCACCCCAGGGGGCACACCCACCAGCGGAATCAGATGCATCCAAAACAAAAGACACCGTCATCTTCCGAGATCTGGTCTAGGAAGCTCAGAGGCCTGTAACATCTCTGTGGTACCGTGCATCTCAGTAGTCCCGCCCCTAGTGTCCCGCTCCCTGTGGGTTGGACCAGCAGGGTCCCTGAGGCCCAAGAACCGAGAGAACTACCCCCCCTACCCCAAGTCTACCAGGAGATCACGTTTTATGACCTTAGTTGATCCTCTCCGTGCTTGTAACAGGCCTGACACACCATTAGCGGGAAGGTATTTGAGAGGAATTAAAGAAAAGAGGAATGAGTAAGGACAAGAAAGACAGTATCTTGCAAGTGAAAGCGGAGCTGGGGAGGTACATAGAACTGAATTCAAGGACTTCCTTGCCTTTTAGGCCAGTAAAATGTTGTTTGGCCAGCAGGACGTTTGCCAAGCCTCAGAATCGTCACCTGCAAACTAAAGATCCTGTCTTCACAGAGGTACTGGAAGTGCAAAGCAGAATAGCAGATATAAGGGATGTTTCTAGGCATGAAACAGTTCTGAGGAATAAAAAAACTCAGGTTTGTTTTCCAAATCCTTGTGTCCTCTACATATGAAGCATCAGAGCTGCAGGACAATGCATGAAAACCAGAGCTAACATTTGCCTCAGTCTTACAAGATTTCCTATTCAAGAGCCATGAATCTGAGACCTTAATGAACCAATGGGCTCACTCAGTGGCAATATCAGACACAGGCCAGGACCAGATAGTCAAGACCTCCCTGTGAAGTTTCCAGATATAAAGGATGGCCTTAATCTCAGGAGCATGCGCATTACACTCTGTGGGTAAAGACTGGTCCAATGAACCTTGTTCAAGATATTACAACTCTGTAGCAGTTCTTCTTGATGCTTTTGTTTCTGTCCTGCTTGTGCAGAGACATGAGGGACACATGTCAAATCCAGAAATAGACCCAACATATCCTTGGGATATTACCAGTCCTTGGACAATCCAAGAGACTTACTTTGACCCCTGTAAATGACCTAATTGCTGAACTGTGAGAAAATATGTACATAGTTAAGATACATATAAGATACATGAATCATTAGAAAGTGGTTCCTCTTATCCTCTGCCCTTCTGTAATCAACATTACAGATGATCACTCACAGTCATTACATCCAGAAATTGGGCCTCCAGGGCCTGCTTAATACCACTACAAGAAGGAACCTCTTTATACCCTGCTTCTATATGCAAAACATTCTGCAAGATGAAGTCCTTGAGTAACACCTACCTCACAGACACTAGACAACTACCTCTATATTAGGTTGTCCGCATTCATGTCCACTTTTTAAGGGCTCCTGGGCCCTCTTCAGGATGCCCATGCTGAGACGGGGGCCTCTTGGAAGTGCTCGTTTCTTTCTCCTGGTGTGTAACCTCAGAAACAAGAACATTAACAATAATGCATATAAATCACAGCAAATCATTATTTACTCTCTGTCCCTAGTAATTTCTTTGTTTTAGTCCATTGTCTCAGCAGTCCAATGATGACAGAGCAGAACTGCTGCGGGCACAAGGAGAGGTCAGACCTAGTTTGTGGCTGATGTGTCTTGAGAAGAATCCTGACCTTAACCAGACTTTGATCTCATAATAGTGACATCTCCGCCTCTGGGTGAGATCTGTCCTCTAGTTTCTGAACATGTGCTGCATGAAGAAACGGGTACCACTACGGCAGCTGCACAAGGCTACTGCAAAACCTCTTCCCTTCCCTCTCCCCACCTCCTCCACCGCCCTGTACTTTGATGAGATCCCTTGTGTTAGGCTCCTTGGTACCTATACAAGGAGAGGCTGGTGTTCTTCAGAGGACCACTCACCCTTGGGGTTTCCCTGGAGTTTTCTGTCACTCTATTGCTTCAATAAATCTCAATTTCAAAGTCAATTGCTTTAGTGGGAGGCCTCATTTCATTCTGGAGTGAGGAACTCTAACACTCACTACTGCTGGTCGACAATGTTGTATTACGAAAGATGAATCATATCTATGAACAGATCAGTCTTAGGTGGGCTTGTTTTTTCACAGAGATTGGGTGAGCAAAGTTTGTGATGTCTGCTCATTTCTTGGAGACTCAGAGTGGGTTGAAAACGCCCTGGGTCATCACACATGTTATAAATGAATGAATGCTCAGGATAGGTCAGGCCTTCTGCTCCGTCGTGTCAATATGTTACCCATTCAGCACTGGTTGTCCTCTGCGGGACACGCTCATCTCTGCCTTTTTCAGATGTTAAAACAGCTTCAGAGGCTGGCATCTTTCTCAAGGTTTTCCGGAGGGGAAGTGGCAGAAGTGGGCAGACGAGTTGGGTCAGTGGATTCGTATGGGCCTTGAGCTAGACGTGCACAACCTAAAACCTCACTTGATGTGCCACTGCCACTCCCAACGCGAGGGGCCCCACCTAGGAATCAGATATCCCAGCGCCCAAGGTTTCCCGCCAGCCCTCTCCGGGGCGGAGGGCCGTGAGCCCCTGTCTCACAGAGACTTCCGGGATCCTGGAGGGGGGGGTCCGGAAGTGGGACCATCTCGCTTCCGGCTCAGCCATTGTTTTTGATTGTGTCGCCGGGAGGGGGTGTCGGGCTCCGAGTGGTTCGCGCCACCGTTCCCCGGGGCGCCGACTCGGCGCGGGAAGGGGGCACTGCGGGCCGTGGTCGCTGGGCTGGAGCCGCGGCCGCCCGCAGCCCGGGTCGCCGACGCCGGCGGGCCCAGGCTTTGCCCCGGCGGCCTGCGGTGCGGTCCGTGTGACGCTGGGAAGCCTCCCGCGGTAGAGCCGCATCTTTGTGCCATTTCCCCGGCCGCGGTGCCTGGCACGGAACCTGGCACCTGCGGGTACAGCGATGAGAAATTAGACGTGGCCAGGTGAGCGGCGCCGCAGAAACCTGGTCTAAGGCGAAATGTAGATGTTTGCCCTGCCTTGCCCTGTAAGACAGTGCGAAGCGGCAGAGGTGGCCAGCAGTCTCGGCATTTCAAACCTGAAGTGTTGACTTGGGGAGGCAGAAATCCAGACGAGATAAACTGCAGAGCGTTCGAAACAGTAAGGGAGGTAGGAAAATGGCTTGATCTTGCTACAAGTGTTGAATCTCAGGACAGAGTCCGTGGATAGTTAGTTCATCTTTGTCTTTTAAAGAAACCGAGACCCAGAGAGACATAGTTATCAGGGTACTGAGGTGCATGGTGAATTGGGAGCATAGTGCGGTGTGCTGATTTTCGTTTAACAATATTTAAACCAGTTAAGAGTCTCTCTTCTGCGCTCCCCTCCTCAGTATCAGCTAAATAAGCCGTTTATTTACTAACTATGTACCTCTGTATGCCATGTACCCGCGTTTGTGTATAAAGATGACTGGGAACCAGCCCTGCCCTTCGAGTCCTCCCAGAAAGTGGGGGAGATAGCTGTGTAAACCACAAAACAGTTACAGCTTGAGACTCTAGCTGAGGTTTGAATGAAAAAGGCACTGGTGGACTCATTGAGGCAATAACCAACTTAATCCTGGGGAGATCAGGGATGAATAGAAAAGGGTCAGTGGTGTTTTCTGATTCCATTAGGTTCTCTTCCTTTGGTGGCTATCCAGAAGTTTTGGAGGGAGCAGGTGGCAAGTTGTGCAGACTAGTTATAACATGAAACAAAAAGAACAGAGAGGGAAGCCATCTTCTCTTTTCCTATATGGAGCAGTCAGGGATCTTCAAGAGAAAATGGTATTTGTACTGGGTCTTGACACATGAGTAGCAGATTGGCAAAAATTGAAAGAAAGGTGAAAAATCCAAACAAGCAAAGAGTACGTGTGACCTCTAGCTGTGTCTCTAGAGCTTTAGTCCCAAACTTTATTGTGTGTTTCTATCACAATACCAAGTAGGAGAGCTGTGAACATACACTTCCAACATAGGTTTCTTTGTACATTAGATTGAAGATATGTTCTACTTTACAAATGCCAATGCACACTATAAAACATACATTAAATAGGTGTTAGATAAAAAATTAGTGTTTCCATTTTTTTTTTTTTAAGATTTATTTATTTATGCATTCAAGCACTGGGGTACAGGCCAGAGGTGTGGTGAGGTGAGAGGATTCACCACAGAGAGCAGGGAGCAGAACAGGCAGATCAACAGAAGTACACTGCTGAGGGGAGCAGCAGGCATAGCAGGAGAGGTCTGCTGGGCCATGTGGGTCTCCTCCCTGGCCGGCAGCAGGGATCAAACTTGTGCTGCAGTGGCTGAGGTTTGCTTCATGGTGTGTTGCTTAACCCACTGCGCCACCAGGGAAGCCCATAAATTAGTGTTTCCTTTGCACCCTTTGGGTCACCATGCACATCCACGTTTTGAGATCATTGTTGTCCTTCTAGCCTAGGTACCTGGGGAGAGTGGCTAGGACAGGCCAAAGACAGGCTATGAAGGACTGTGAATGCTAAATGTAGACGTTTGGGTTTTATTGTATAGGTGATGGGGGCCACTGAAAGTTTAAGAAGGGGAGTCACTTGGAGAGATGCCTGAAGAGACTACCCTGGTTGGGTTCTTTTCTCCTGGAGCTTTGCTGTTTAACTGTTAAGTGTCATCAGACTGGGGCTGAATACTTCGGGAGTGGTGATTTCTCTCTTGATGTTTCTGTAGGTGATATTTCTACCACTCCATGCCCTCAACTCTGAACAACAATTCCTGAAATCTGCATTACAGACCATCATTTCAATCCCACAAACTGCTGCTGGGACGAGCTTTTCTTTGGGATCACAATGGCCAGCCAAAGCAGGGAGGCTTTAGGCCTCATCCCCAGAGGTGCCGATCTCCAGAAGCAGGTGGGGCACCTGACTGTGAAGCAGGAGCAAGAGAGCCAGATCTGGGGGCAGAGCTGCAGTCTCCAGAAGAACCACCCTCCTGTCTGTGAAATTTTCCGGCTGCACTTCAGACAGTTATGTTACCACGAGATGTCTGGACCACAAGAGGCACTGAGCCGACTCCGGGAGCTCTGCCGCTGGTGGCTGATGCCAGAGGTACACACCAAAGAGCAGATTCTGGAGCTGCTGGTGTTGGAGCAATTCCTGAGCATCCTGCCTGGAGAGCTCCGAGCATGGGTGCAGCTGCATCACCCTGAAAGTGGTGAGGAGGCTGTGGCTGTGGTGATGGATTTCCAGAGACATCTCAGTGGACCAGGACAGGTGAGTAGTCTGGTCTAGAATAGCATGTGGAACTATTCTGTAGTCCATGAGTTAACCTGGGAATAGGCAATTTCCATTTTCTGGGCTCTGGGTCTGCATGATCTTAAGATTCCTAAGCCAACTCCCTGGATAGAAGGGAAATGGCAGTGTGCTCCAAGCCATAAACAAAAATGTGAATCCCAGCCAAGCTCTTTGAATCACTTTGTGAAATACTTTCATTAGCCTGACTTCAGCCTGACAGTGTACCCAGCACTCGTGACAGGCAGAGGATCTATACTCAGGGTAGGATGGAAATCTGACTTCTGGGAAAATTGCATATCTCACTCTCTCACAGCTGTCACCTTGTGTTCTCAGACATGAAGACATGACAGTAGAATCCCTCTCCTAGCACAGGCTCAGGAAATGTTTATGGGATGATTAAATGATTAAATAAGCATTTCCATGACAGTTTGCCAGGAGGAGATTAAGGAATATCAGGGCAGATCAGAGTCATTCTGCTCAGCAGGATGGAGCGTGTGTGTGTGGCGGGGGGGTTGGGGGGGTGGGCAGAAGAGGGTTGTAGGGTAATCCCAGCTTGACTGCAAAATTGTGCAATTGACAAAATCCTTTTACATCCTGTATTTTATTTCAGCTCCTAGCAGACCTACAAAATACATAAATAGTCATCACATTCTCCATTTGACAAGTAATGCTAACACAGAGAGGTTAATGGACTCATCTAGGGTGACAGAACTAGAGAATAGTCCCTCTGTCCTTAATATTTAGCCAGCGTGGTTACTACTAATTATCACCAAGGGTGCAGATGAAGATTTTCCAGTTCCTAAGGTTCTGATCACTGGCTTCAGCTTAGTGCCTTGCTGTGGGATGCTGTCTTAGGTTGGAAATTGGAATGGTGTTTTCGTACCTACAAGGAAAGGAAAACGATAAATCCTAGTCCTAGGTAATGAGAAGGCACTGGACTCAGATTTAATTGCTGGTGAATTGCAAGTTGTGTTATCACAGTGCAGTAAAGTTCTGCTGTCTGCCAGAACTCACAACTGTTGTACGTAAATCCTGTTTGGAAGAGCCATCCGGTGGACAGCCTGGGACCCACCGACCACAGGGAGACTTCTGGTCCTGCCTCTGCCCTGGAGACAGACAATAAGGAGAGAGTCCATCTCTGCAGATATAACTCAAGAGGGCAAACACAGCATGGTTTATAGAAGGAGACGTTGTTTCCATCTTGTGCTATACTACCTTCATGCCAGAGTGAGTGAGCTTATAAATGTGATTTATACAAAGTGTTTTAGGCTCTCTGCTCCAGATGCTCTACTAAAAATGTAACCATGGACTTTGAGAATTGGTTTGGTGGCAACAAGCAAGGATACGAAATACAAAGTCTGTCCTCTGAGGTATTCTCAAAGTCTTTGTTTTTTTGTTTTTTTTTTTTAAAGATTTATTTATTTATGCATACAAGCACTGGGGTACAGGCCAGAGGTGTGGGGGGTGAGAGGATTCACCACAGAGAG
>JAGFMF010011466.1:8912994-8928497 GCA_019455555.1 Galemys pyrenaicus
CCCTCCCTGGCCGGCAGCAGGGATCGAACTTGTGCTGCAGTGGCTGCAGTTTGCTTCATAGTGCGTTGCTTAACCCTCTGCGCCACCAGGGAGGCCCAATTCTCAAAGTCTTTGAAGACTGGTGTTGTCTGATCTTATTTGGCGTTTTTATATAAATTATTAGGGGAGGGATAGTACATAATGAAAACTCAGGGGCTTCCCTGATGGAGCAAAGGGTTAAGTCTCAGTACTATGAAGCTATGGGCAGCCACTGCAGCACAACTTCGAGCCTTGGCCAGGGAGCTGACCCACATGGCTCAGCAGACCTCTCCTGTCTCATCCACTATTCCCCTCAGCAGTGTGTTTCAGTAGATTCACCTGTTCTGTTCCCCACTCTGTGTCTGGTGAATCCTCTCAACCTCCTGTACCTCTGGCCTGACCCCAGTTCTTGTATGCATAAATAAAATTAAATAAAATAAATCTTTAATAAAAGATTTAAATAAAATAAAACCTTTTAAAAAATTATAAAAATATAAGTCAGTGGGTACCAACTTTGGGGTCAAGTTTTGTACTTGAATCTAATCATTTAGACAAAGTTCTTACCCTCAAAAAATATATTTCATAGGAAGAGAAATAGGCAATAAAGATATAAATAAGATAACTTAAAGATTAAAACATGCTATCTAGAAGATAGAATCAGGGGCCTCCCCTGGTGGCACAATGGGCACAACATGAGTTCGATCTCTGCTGCCAGCCAGGGGTGTGACACACATGGCACAGCAGACCTCTCCTGCCTCGCCTGCTGCTCCCCTCAGCAGTGTGTTCAGTCCATCTGCCTGTTCTGTTCCGCACTCTGTCTCTGGTGATTTCTCTCACCCCCCACACCTCTGGCCTGTATCCCAGTTCTTGTCTGCATAAATAAAACCTTTAATAAAAGAAAGAAAATAGAATCAGGTACTTTGAGAGAGGGTGACTATCCTTGCTTTGTCGATGTGGTTAGGGAGGGCTTTCTTGAAGGAGAGAGACTTGCTTACAGAAAGGAAAGAATGAATTTTGAGGTTTATCAGTCTCTGACCGGCTTCCACTGTCAGCCTTAGGGCATTATTTGTGCACGTGCAGGCACACATACCTGTCATTTGTGTTTCCTTGGTACTTCTAACTGGTTTCTTCTGTAATCTGAGGTCCTAGGGGGTATGTGCATTTGCCTCCGACTCCGACTCCTTGTTCTAGATGGTTCCTCATAAGTAAATTTGTCTCACACAGCGGAAATGGTTATGTGATGTGATCTCTAAGCTCCTACCAAGAGAGGCAGCAGAAGACGGGCAGTAGGATTGTAGCTGTAGGTCCTGCTTTCACAGTTTTCCTCCAGTTCGCTTTACTGGTGAGAATGGAAAGGCACTTTGGTTCTTCTTTTCCCAGACGTTTCCTTTCTAGGGTTGCTTGTTAAAGGTTTAGGGTACTGTACGTTCAGGGTGCTCTCTTGAACTTAGTTTTATTTCCATAATGCTAGGTCTCAGCTCCAGTCGAGGAACAGGAGAAACATTTGGAGGAGACAGCAGCCTTGGGTGGAAGAGAGGACTCTCCTCCTACTTCACTCCTGAACAAGGGTTCAGCCCCTGGAGACCATCTGAAGTTTCCTCATGACCCAGGGGCGCACTGCCTCCCCAGTGGGCACTCAGGTACGCACCTCCCCAGCTCGTGTCTCACGTCACACCTCCCTTCTCTTTGGGATCCTTCATCACAGTGACTTCTAGTGACTTTGTTCTTTTTGCTTAATCTCCAATCCTTCGTGTGTTTGTCAAGCACACATCATATGAAAGTACTGTTGGGAACCGGAGAGATAGACTGTATACTTCTGCTTTCAGATAACTTATCTAGTTAGGAAGTCTATCATAATTGTGAGAAAAGGCAACTGCATGAGATACGTAAGAGAGATGTTTGTCCTGTGTGTTTGATGCCATCACAGTGAGTAACATGACTTTGTAAATGGTGAGCAAGATAATTGTGGAGTGGACTGGGCAGGGACTGCTTCACTGAGGACTTAGCAGTGGGATAAGATGGTGAAAATGGGGGAGAAAGTGATAAGTACTAGAGCAAAGCATTAACCAAAACTGTAAATGGGAATTCACTGGCCCCAGTGAGTGAGGTCAGCAAGGATTATTTGGGAACTTAGGGTCTCATTGTGCAAGGTCCACACAAGTGCCTGCCCGTCCCCAAACTGGAACTTAGGGGAACAAGCAGCAGCCACTGTGTTCAGTGGTCAGGCCTCAGGTGAGCTTGGTTCTCTGTCGTTGCTGAGTTGCCAAGTCTGTGGCCCGGGCGCAGCTGGAGCTCTCACTCGGGGCTCTGGGTCAGTGGGAGTCTGCTCCTGACTCAGCCTGCTCCTTCCAGCCTAAGGACTTTCCCTGGACTGGGTCCTGCCTGCTGAGTTCATGGAATCTGTTTTGCCTTGGATTTGTTCTTTAATGTGTCACATCCCATCTTCTCTCCCTCGCTGACCCTGTGGCCTCGGTGCCCCTGATGGCTCAGCCTTCAGGCTGGGAGTGTCCCTGAGCAGTAGCAGCTTGTCATTCCAGGGGTGTGCGGCATTCAGGTTCCTGTGTGTGGACTGTTGTCAGAAGCAGTGGGACGGTCCAGCAGTGAGTCAGAGAGCCTTGTACCAGAACATCATGCCAGAAAGTTACCACGGCTTGGCCTCACTGGGTAGCAATTTTGTTCCCTGTCATGCAGAGTCTGCTTTCTCTACCTTTTCATTGCTATATTCCTTTTTGTTTTATTATGACACATTGAAAAGATATACAAATAGTGAGAATAATATAATGACCTCTCTGTAGCCATCAACGAGTTTTAACTATTATCAGCATTGACTTTATTATTGATTTACCTAGGAGGGCTTAGATATTATAGTTGTAAGGAATAGAGCCTCCCAGGTTATTTAAACAATGAGCAGGGATCGATACAATAATCTTAAAGGAGTGGAAATGTTGTGCACCAACCAGCTAGACTAGACTTTGGAATCAGGACTTCTGGAAACTGGGCCCTTGACCCAGGGCAGCTCAGAAGCCTCAGCACAAAAGCAAGTACATTTTTGTGTCATTGTTGCTCTGTGACTGTGACAAACTTCTCTATTTTCTTTCTGCCTCTCCTCTCGTTGCTACCCCATTCGCTTCACTTTGAATTTCCTGTTAATCTTAATTTGACTTCGCCATTTACTCATACTTTGTTTTTTGTAGCTCCTGAAAGCTTGGCTTCTCTCAGTGCATCATTTCAGCTTGAGCTCCTACTTCTCCATTTTGCCATTCTTTCATTTGATTCAGAATTTACTTAGAGGGACTTGAATGCTGGTCTAGACAAAAAATATGTTCTCTGTTTAGGCAAAACTTTGCCCTCAGCAGTGGCTGCTGCTATAGATAAGCTACACTTGATTCTAGTCCTGGTCCTGGCCCTATGGCCTGTCACTATCATGGATAAATTAGGTTGCTTGGTACAAAGCTCGGTCACTTCCGAATCCACTTTAGAAGAACAGAGTCCAGGCAATTTCCTGAAAGGGACATTGTCAGGGCAAGTTCTGTGATTGACATGTCCAGAACAATAGCCTACGTGGAGTCTCCAGTTTAGGCACCTAGTGTGTCTATGTACTAAAGTAGTATGATGGTTCGTAGCCCTAGTTTAGATGTGACTGACAGGAAGGAACCCTTTAATCCTTAGTAGCTATGACTGTAGTTTTTTATCTTTTTTTTTTTTTTTTAAAGATTTATTTATTTATGCCTACAAGCACTAGGGTACAGGCCAGAGGTGCGAGGAGGTGAAGGAATTCACCAGACAGAGCAAGGGGCAGAACAGGCAGATGGACTGAAACACACTGCTGAGGGGAGCAGCGGGTCAGGCAGGAGAGGTCTGCTGCGCCATGTGAGTCCCCTCCCTGGCCAGCAGCAGGAATCGAGCTCATGCTGCAGTGGCTACAGTTTGCTTCATAGTGTGTTGCTTAACCCACTGCGCCACCAGGCAGGGGCCCTGTAGTTATTTTCTTATCTCATAGCTTTTGTGTTAAAAACATACAAAATTTAAGAGCAAATATTCAGCTGTTTATTTTCCTTATAGTTCCAAGTAACTGAGATACCAGAGATATATTTTGATTTATATTAAAATTATTGGTGCCTTTCTCAATTCGGGAGTGCAGTATTGATTGCTGTGAATTCAGTGTTCTAGAGACCAAAAATCCCCACTTTTAGAGCTCTGCTCTCCCAATTCGTACTTCCCCCTAGCATTTCCTAAACTGAAACCTCTCCAAATCTTGTCACTATCTAATCATACTGAAATCCCTGCTTCTCATGCACTATTTTAAAAAAGATTTATGTTATTTATTTATTCATACTTGCATACAGGGGTGTAGGCCAGAGGTGTGGGGTGAGAAAATTCACCAGAAACAGAGTGGAGAGCAGAATAGGCAGATCTACTGAAATATACTGCTGAGGGGAGCAGCGGATGAGACAGGAGAGGTCTGCTGTGCCATGTGGGTCAGCTCCCTGGCCAGGGATTGAACTTGTGCTGCAGTGGCTGTTGATAGCCTGAAGCTTGATAGCACTGAGACTTAACCCCTACGCTACCAGGGAGGCCTACATACACATTTTCTAATCATACCTTTATAATTTATTTTTTTCTTTTTTTTAATGTTTTTATCTCCATATGTTTATTTTTTATATAAATTCTTTAAATTTACATATATCAATTGTAATCCCATACCTTCATAATTTAAATGTCCTTTCAACCCTTGTATTTGCCCATACTGTTCTCATATTTAACTTGAGCTATGCGCCCCTTTCTTTTTCCTAAATATCTTATCTGAGACCTTGGAACCAAAAAATATAATTATTGGAAAGAACCTCAGAGTTCATCATGTTACTAAGGAGGCAGCATCTAAGTGACTTCTGGAAGATCACATCATAATTCGTAGCCTGGTCTCTGCCTTCCAATAGGCCTACTTGCATGGATGTGTCAGCTGAATATTTGTCCTTATTGCTCATCTTCCTTTCTCTTCCTCTGACCATCTTCCCTCATCTTCCTGTCCATATAGTAAAATGAACATTTTCCCATTTTTTCTCAATGTGTCCTCCAATTCTTTAACCATAATGTGAGGGGTTATTTTTGTTGTTTTTTCACATACATAGAATCGTGATTATTATGTCTTCTCAACAGGATAAGAAATGAGTAAGAGTTGTTTCCTTCTTTTGCCTGCAGGTGAGAACCAGATGGAGAGGTCAGCACTGCCTCCCAAGATGAGCATTTCTAATAGATCAGAGTCATGTGATAGGACATCAGGAGGGGCCTGTGGGGTGACTCCCGAAGAACCAGAGTCTAGAGATGCCTGTGAATATGCTTTAGAGAAGCGAGAAGACCAGTCCTCAGATGAGGAAGGGAGCGCTCTCAGAAGTGATTTCTTGGACATAATACATGAGGATGAAAAATCCACAGAAGATGGATGTGATGAATATAAGGATCCTGTTGAACATGCAGATGTGTCCTCCAGTCCTACAGAACATCAAGGAGTTTTGAAGAGTCAGAAATTCTTTCAGTGTGATGAATGTGGCAAAGCTTTCCATCGTAGTTCACACGTCATCGGTCATCAGAGAATCCACACTGGAGAGAAACCTTACGAGTGTAACGAGTGTGGTAAGACCTTCCGGCAGACCTCTCAGCTCATAGTTCATCTCAGAACCCACACAGGGGAAAAGCCCTATGGATGCGGAGAGTGTGGGAAGACCTATCGGCACAGCTCCCACCTCATTCAACACCAGAGACACCGTAATGGGGAGAAACCGTATAAATGTAAAGAATGTGGAAAAGCTTTCACTCAGAGTTTGCAGCTTATTGATCACCAGAGAACCCACACTGGGGAGAAGCCATATGAATGCAATGAGTGTGGGGAGGCCTTCATTCGGAGTAAAAGTGTTGTGCGACATCAGGTGCTTCATACTGGTGCAAAACCCTACAAGTGTAATGAGTGTGGGAAAGCTTTCTGTTCTAATAGAAATCTAACTGACCATCAGAGAATCCACACCGGGGAGAAGCCTTATGAGTGCAATGAGTGTGGCAAGGCCTTCAGTCGAAGTAAATGTCTTGTTCGCCATCAGAGCCTCCACACTGGGGAGAAACCATATAAATGTGGTGAGTGTGGGAAAGCCTTTAATCAGAACTCTCAGCTGGTTGACCATGAGCGAATTCATACCGGAGAGAAGCCTTTTGAATGTAATGAGTGTGGTAAGGCATTCAGCCTGAGTAAATGTCTTATTCGACACCAGAGACTTCACACAGGTGAAAAGCCCTATAAATGCAGTGAGTGTGGAAAATCCTTCAATCAGAACTCACATCTCATCATACACCAGAGAATTCATACTGGTGAGAAACCTTATGAATGTAATGAGTGTGGGAAGGTCTTCAGTTATAGCTCTAGCCTTATGGTCCACCAGAGGACCCACACTGGGGAAAAGCCCTATAAATGCAATGACTGTGGCAAAGCCTTTAGCGACAGCTCACAACTCATCGTACACCAGAGAGTTCACACTGGAGAGAAACCTTATGAATGTATTGAGTGTGGCAAAGCCTTCAGTCAGCGTTCAACTTTTAATCACCACCAGCGAACTCACAGTGGAGAAAAACACTCAGGTCTACCTCGGTGAGCTTCTTAAGGCATCATTCTCCAAGACAGGGAACAAGGAACTTTGAGTTAAGCTTTCTTTATAAGAAAGATATTCACCCGGTCTCTCTTGGAACCACTAAATACACATTACCCAAATTCTCTGTTGGGTCTTGAAGGTTGAAGGGTGAGGGTAACAGTGCAATCCTTCCTCACTAATGGGAAAGTGAGGACCACATTATTTACTTATAGGTTACTTTTGTTTTTTTAATGTGAAGGGCTGTGGCCCTTCTTTTCTACTTTTTAATCTCTGCTCTGTTTTTGCCTATCATTACTTGTGTTTCCACCTTGAAAAATTTTTCTTCCCAATCTTTTTTCCTTAGACCCTTAGATCCAGCATAGATCTGACATTCTTTCATATTTTAAAGGGTCTTTATTCCTCTTAAATTTCTTAAGCATCTGTTTATTTGATCTCAGCACTTTGAATTAGTTGGTGCTACAGTATACAACTTGCTAAATTGCCTTGTAAATATTTTCTCAACTTCAAGCATAAGTGTATACTTTCAAAACAAGGTTTGTAGGTTCACTGGGATGTATATGGTATCTGTTTCTTTTAGCATATAGATAGATTCATATACTAGTTGTTTAATAAATAGTGTTTTAAAACTCAGTTCTCCAATGATCCATCCTTAAATTGGGTACAGATCTCCTACACGTTCCTACTCCCTGACCATCACCACCAGACTAGAATCCTCTAAAGATGGAAATGACATCACATCATAGGAGATCACATGTAGTGCTCTCATGTATATCTTCTACATGTACTCCTGGAAGTCTCACTGCCATTACTGCTTTGCTGGTTTCTGATTACTATTCTGTTGTGTTTAGGAGGTTCTTCCTTTTTCTACTTTTAAAAGAAACAATATACTATAGTGGTTAAGAGTGTAGTTTTTGTGCCTGACACGCCAGGTTCAAATTCTGGCCCCACTGCTTTCTTAGGTGTGTGAGTGTGGGCACGTCACCTAGCCCCTGTGTCTCGCTTCTTCCATGTCTCATGGCCTCATGGGACTGTGAGGATAAAGTTAGTAATTAAGTGGGAGGCACTTAAAACTGCCTGGCACATTGTTCACTCTTTTTTAATCAGTGATTATTATAAAGTTTTTTATTAGGAAGGTTGCTAACTTCTCTCGGGTTTTTAAAATAATTTATTGATAATATGGTTCATATACTTTATTCTCTTTGTAATTTATTTTGTTTACAAGATTCCAAATAGTTAAAATTTCCTTGTATTCCTGAATAAAATCATTTTTGGGGATTATTTTTAACTATAGAATAGATTGAATTTGCTAAGGTTTTGCTGGCTTTGCAGATGTATTTGGACAATTTTTCTTTTTTACTCCAGAAGAGTTTGCATGTTGAAATTATTCTTAGACATTTAAAAGCAGTTGAGACTGGTATTTTGGGTGTGGGGTAGAGGAAATTGGGAGGGATAAATGCTAAATATTTTCAATTCCTTGTTTATGCCTTTTTGGTTCCTACCTCTAATTTTAGTATTATCTGCCAATCATAAGTTTTATTGGAAGCACCTAGCATTTTATAAAAAGTTCTTTTATTCCTTTTTCTGTATGTGATTAGAGCTCCTTCTACATACATATTTTTTATATTTTGGTGTCCCTTCAATTTTTCTGTAATAATTTCCAGGTTTATTTTGTTTGTAACTGCCAATAATTTTTTTTTTTTTGGTATGTCCTTTTTACTGCCACAGGTTGTATTGCCTTTCCATTAACCCCACGTTTCATTTGTTTTTTTTCCTCATTGATGAGGACTTTCTAGTCCTGATTTTTGCCACCAAATATGGAAAGTAGGTATACTTTTAATATTTCTGTATCCAAGTGGATGCTGTTAAACCTGTTTAGATCTAAGTTAGATGGTTAGCTGTAAATTTGCATTACTAATTTGTGCATCAGCAGTGAAGAAATAAAGGAATGGTTTAATGTTTTACTGATCTAACTGGAAGCCTTCCACAAAGGGGCTGCTTTTTGTATCTAGCTTTCCTTTAGGCTCAGCTCTCTTTTGATGGTCAGTGTAGCCTCTTTCCATGGTCTCTACATGCCGGGAATAGCATTGTTGTAAAGGAACTGAACGTGGAAAAGTCTTCAGTCACAAATCAGATTGTTTTCTTTCCTCAGCAAATCAAAACGGGGGACAATATTTTTGAGATGAGTTTGAGAAAATATTCAGTTGTACAATTCATTGTCCATCAGAGACTACACTTATACAAGATCCTGTTTATCTGTTTTTCAGAAAGACTTGGTTGTAGTTCATTTTGTTTTTGTTATTTTTTTATAGCTTTATTTATTTATGCATATAAGAACTGGAGTATAGACCAGTGGGGTGGGGAGGGGAGAGGTAAGAGGATTCACCAGAGACAGTGGGCAGATCAACTGAAACACACTAAGGAAAGCAGCAGGCGAGGCAGGAGAGGTCTGCTGCACCATGTGGGTCACCTCTCTGGCCAGGGATCAAACTCATGCTGCAGTGGCTGCAGTTGCTTCACAGTGTGGTGCTTAACCCCTTACACCGCCAGGGAGGCCCTTCATTTCTTGTTTGACATCAGAAAAA
The DNA here is from genome assembly GCA_019455555.1 of Galemys pyrenaicus. Classification (NCBI taxonomy): domain Eukaryota; kingdom Metazoa; phylum Chordata; class Mammalia; order Eulipotyphla; family Talpidae; genus Galemys; species Galemys pyrenaicus. Next base: position 8,922,230 of record JAGFMF010011466.1, read on the forward strand.
CTACGTGGTTTCAAGTCCTATTTTGGGTTTTCAAAGGCAAGGAAAAAATTATCCAGAGCTTCCATTGCTTCACACTTCTGAAAGATTTCTGAATGTGTGTCCCCAAAAAGCCCTTGGTTATAGCACATAGTTTCTTCTTCATCCATGAATCTACTGTGCAGAAAAAAGATAGCCATAAACAGTGTGAGAAACTCCCAATTTTTAAAAATTTTTTTCCACTTTTCACTATTTCATTTTTTTAATTGTATTTTTTTTAGATTTATTTGATTATATTTGGCATCATTTGTAGTCCCCAGGGAATTCCCACCACCATTTCACCCGTGCACGTCACCTCAGTCCCTTGTGCTCTTTCTGCCCTCATGCCAGTCTCTATCCCACCCTCCCCCCAGATGATCCCTTTGGTTTGTCTTTGTCTTTTTGTTCTTGTTGTGTTTTTTGTTTGCTTGTTTGTTTGGTTTTGGCTGTAATTGTTCATTTCCTTGAACTCTCTATTTTTTTGTAGTTGTTGTTAACTTTACATTCCTTCTAAGAGTGAAGCCATCCGATTTTTTTCTCTTGCCTTTTGTTTTTAGAAATCAGAATACCCAGGCGATAGTTCCTGGTATCAAATATAGTAGAGTTGCTAGGAGTTGAACCCTTACCTCTTTCATACAGAAAGGAAGTACTCCATAGCTGTACTTTGTGACCTCCAACTTGGTATTTAAATCCAGATGGAAAGGTCAACAGTTTCAAAGACAGGATCTGTAGTCAAAAGACTTAGTCTAACTCTGCAATTATGCAACCATAAGAAAGTCACTTCATTTATCCAGGTTTTCGTATCTTTATCTGGGAAACAAGAATAATATTATGCCATAAGATTATTCTGCGGCTGAAGTTAGTTAATGCCAATAATACTTTTATAACTTGTAACTCAGTATACATTACAGTAAAAAAGCTACATTCACTTTTATACTTTTATTTTTAAATATTTATTTTTATTTATGCATACCAGAACTGGGGTGTAGGCCAGAGGTACAAGGGATGAGAGGATTCACTAGAGACAGTGGGGCACAGAACAGGGAGATCTACTGAGATACACTGCTGAGGGGAGCAGTGGGTAGGCAGGAGAGATTGCTGTGCCATGTGGGTCAGCTCCCAGGCTGGGGATAGCTTGACAGCACTGTGACTAAGCCCTGTACCACCAAGTAGGTCCCCTTTTATACTTATATTTTGAGAGACATTGCCTCTAAGGTATAATTGTTTTCTTAGGACAAAACCCTAGAAATGGAATTGCAAGATCTGAGAGATTATTAGCATTGGACATTTTCTCTAACATGTATTTGTTACATCTTGCTTCCAAACAAATTCCTCTGTAGATAGCACCCAGTCTGTATCTCCTCAGCACAAGTGAAGATTGTTAAGATGCCCCAGTCAACATTCCTGCCTAGTCTGTTACTTTTATGTAGTAGAAGTGACTGAGACATGAACTACAATTCAAGCTTTCTCTTGGCAATGCAGGGGGCACCAGAAATCCCACCAGAAGTGGGAAAGCCCTCTGGCATAACAGAATCTTTTCTGGTGTAGGGTCTTTTTTTTTAGTTCTAAAATTTTTAACTTTAAAAGTTATCTTTTTTTTTTTTAAACAATGGAATCCAGTTCTTCAAAGAGTGTGTTATACTCACCTCCCTATAATCTCTGAGTCATCTTTGTTTTACACCTCATCTTCTGTTTCTATTACAATTTCAAATTCTGGGAAAGGAAGCTGTGATCTGGAACTGTTTTGCCCCAATTATCTGACTGTATACACGTCTGCTTATGGCCCAGTCTCCATCCAGTCTAGAATCTGATGCTCCTTATTACAGTTGTGTACCTGTGACATCTGGAGCATGTTTTATTTAGGGCCTGAGTAATATATCCTGCAGTGATGAACACCAGACTTGAGTTGACATAGGGAATCTCCAGTCTCTGGAGGAGGATCCTCAGGTGACTCATGGGAAAAAAAGTTATTTTTCCTGGGTAGCCTATTCTTAAAAATGATCAGGTTGGAGCTACATGGAGGTGTCACGCGAAAGAGGAAGAGGCTATGGTGAAATGTGTCTGGTTGGGCAGCACAGCTGCAGCAGGAAGGTGAGTGGCCGATTGCAGAGTGTGCAGGCAGGCACTAGTAAGGAACCACCAGAGTAAAATTTCATGAAAGGATAATGTCAGAAAGACTAAGGACTGATATAAAAAAAAAAACAATTTGTAGTAAAAGTTTTCCAGACTCCTTTCATATCTGATAGCTAAGCAATCTTTGAATTTGGGGCTTGGGGGTAAAGATAATGTCACTCCTCAGTTCTAAAACCCTCCAATGTTATTAGGATACATCCAAAGCCCTTTTGGCCTGTTGGAATCATCTACCTGACTCAAGGCCTTTGCTCTTGATGTTCTAGATATAAGGAACACTCTTACCTCAGCTACACACTTGACTCAATTGCCACTTCCTGTCTCAGTTTTTCCTGTTGTATATAAAATGCTCCCACGAGTAAGAGTTCCCCTTACTCACTAGTACATTCCACGTATTTTAGCAATATCTTCTGACTTGAAGTAAGCCAAATGGAGCAAGGAGTTTATTTTCTCTACTTGTATATGTCAGTGCCTAGAACAGCGACATCTTATACACCCAATGAATATTTTTATATGCTTTAGATAAATGGTAGCTGGTCCTGCCTTTGCAGCTGCAAGTGAGATCTGGGGAAAGAAAGCTGACCTTTTTGCTCACCAGCCAGAGCTAGGAGTGTGCTTTCAGGCAGCCTGTGTTCGAGAAAGGCGTTTTTGTGGCCCACTTGATGGTCCTTCTTCCCGCCTTAACTAAGTCTCTGGTCTCCACTCTCCACTCTTCGCACTGACTGACCTCTCCAAGTCCTGTCGTCCTCCAGCCAATGGTAGGGCACAACCTGGGCAGACGGCGGGACCAGGGGCTCCAGGGGCTGGCTGGTGAGGGGCGGGCTGATTCTGGCCTCCAGGGCACCGAGATGCGGAAACCTCCCAATGCCTAGAACGGCTGGCGTGTTAAACTGGGAGTTAATGGGGAGTCAGTGACGTAGTTCCTTCTCCGCTTTGTTCCAAGATGGGGGTCGGGCGCTTTCGTTGAGGGGTATGTGGCAGGCTGGCGTGGGGTTTCGGGTCGGGTATTGGGGGTGAGTGGGGGGACACAGGCAGTGAGCCAGATCTCCATGGCTTCCCACTGCAGAGAGAGGGAAGCCGTGGCTCCAGGGGTCGCCTTTGGCCCACCGCTTCTGTTGTTTGGCGCTGCCCTTTGTCTTGGGTCTCATCTCCCACTCGACCTAACCGCTTCCTCGGACTGGCAGTAGTGACAGAACTGTACCATCCCTCCCCCTAGCCTGTGACCGCCTTTTGCTAATAGGAGTCGATATTCCCTCCAGGTTCTCAAAGGACTCTCCAACCCTAAGTATCACCAGTCCAGTCCCTGTTTTCCGTGAGGAAACGAACCCAGAGAGTACAGAGGCGTGACCAAGATTTCTCGTTCGTTAGTTCATTGATTCACTGATTCATTCATTCATTCATCCAACAGATACTTTTTTGAGCACCTACTTACTAGTGTGCTAGTAAGCATACTAGTCTGAGCATTGTAGTGGAACTATATTCTGGTAGGGAAGAAATGGAACCAGCTTGAAGAGTTAGAAGCAGCGCCTGGGAATCTGGAGAGGGACACACAAAATATTTAAGGCTTAATAACCCAAAGAGATGGGTAATAGGTGGGGAAGGGGTTCTTCCTTTAAATCCTGTGTGTCTTCCTGTCTCTCTGAAGACATTTGATTCAGCAAAGTTCTCCTTTCATTCCTTTTCTGTAAACTTTCCTTGAAAAACTGGGTTGCAAAGAATGTCTCAGGTGGAATGTACTCTCCAGTTAAAGAATGTGGGGGTGAAAGGGAGTGACTGTGTGGTATGGGAATGAGATTTTCCTTCAGACACAGAAGACTTGTCTCCCACTAACCATATGAAATTTGGCACGCATTCAATATCTGGAAGCATCATTTCCTCATCTTTAAAATGGGTTGATCATCCTTATTGCTCAAGTACTATTAGTATTAGAAGGAAAGTTGCCCAGAGATGGGACACTGCCTGAAGTGTCTACTTGGAGCTGAGCTGTCAGAGAATTCCATCATTTCTGTTTACAGTGATTCAAGACCCCAAACCCAAGGAAGAGATCTGTGCAGGGCAATCCTTTGGAGTGAGGCTGTACTGGGCAGGTGAGACTTATTCTGTGAAATTATTTCATCTAGGGGTAGGAATCTTGCCTGTTAGATAGATAATAGGGGACCAAGGTTGAAAGGGAGCATTTCTGATAGCCATCATGGAGTAAAGAAGCAGAGAAGTGGGAAGACAGATGTAGAACTCAAAACTGTGTAGCAGAGTCTGGGAATAAGAGGAAGGGATATGCAGTAGAACTCAAATTTGGTTGTCAGGAGATTTGAACTTGTGTTCCAGGTCACCACCTATAAGTTTCAGTTTCCCCCACTTCTATATTTTAATAGAAAACTAGGTGTGTTCTAGGAGGTTCCTTCTAGGTGAGACATTCTGAGACTCTCTGAGTAGTTGGCGTAGGTTTCTCTATTAGAGAGCTTAGGCCCTTAGTTGACCCAGCTGGGATAGAGTTGCCTGGAATACAAAAATATTGTCCTGGTGTTCAGACAATATGAAGCAGAAGAGGGATGAACGAGTGAGGGGGGATGATGGTGGTCATAAATATGGAGGTAGACTTCTTATCATCCTATACCTGACAGAATTAGATATAACCCAAATTTATCACATCGAACAACTTTTACTGGGCCTTCTTTGTGCCAAGTACTGTATGGGGTTCACTTGTGATCATCATGGGCCCTGCTGTTTGAGAGCTTAGAGCTAAGTGTGTACATGGAGGAGCAGGAGGGAACCAGACATACACAAAAGTAATTCTTACATAGGCAATTCAGGTTTATATCACAGATTTGTTATGGTGGTTTCTGAGTATAAAAAATTTTATAACATCAAATCTGTCAGCTTTTCTGTTATGGGATCAGCTTTTGTTTTATGCCTGAGACTTAGGCGTTCCTCTGTCTGAATTCAAAGAGCCCCCTGATCTTTTTTTCTTTTCATTTTTTTTACAATTCTTACATTTCACTCATCTGTCTCTCTGGAATTTATTTTCAGGTATTGCCTCTTACTGCTCATTCCATTGCATCTATGAACCAAGGACCATGTGACTGCTGCTCAGGGGATGTGACTAGGCAGGTACTGCTGGCAAATAAAAGAATATACAACCTCTCTAGGTAAAAAACACCTGCCTATCTGTCTCTCTCAACTAGACTCTACCCTTTGTGGTTTCCTCATAGCCTGAAATGAATGGTGGTGCTAAGCAGAACACTCACCCATCAGTCTTGGGAATTTGTGGCTCAGAGGTCTGTGGCGCCTCGCTGGTCTTCATCCATCGCTGTTGGCAGAGATTGTGCTTTTGTGCACAATTATCTGGATATAATGTCTTGTTCACTCTGTGGTCTCATCTGTCGCTCCTCTGACTTTTTCAGTTAAGGCTGTACTAACTTAGAGTGCCTGGAAATTCTTCCAGGATTTCTAAGGGAATCTCCCACCCTTCCCCACCATTTTCTTTGCCTACCCTTCACATCTCAGCACTAGTCTGTGTATATGTGCCTGTTCACCTTGCCACTTCTGAGATGTGAGCTCCAGCCTCCACAGTTCTCTTCTTGCTGGTCATCACTGGATATTTACCTCCTTTAGAGTGTGACTCAGTTTATCAGAAGGCTGACACAATGGAAACTGGTCAAACTTATTTGAAAAGCAGAAGGCAGTACCATAACACAGTTTTATTCCTTCTGACCTAGTAACGCATTTATAGAACTTTTACTCTAGGAGTATATTTCATTGGAAAGAAAACTTTAAATGTGTAAAGTGATCATGATAACAGAATTGATTAAAACTCAAGGAATAACAGAAATGTCTAAAACTAGCAAAATTGTAGGTAAGTTATGAGTTCAGTCAGTAGGGTATTATATAGTCATAAAATGATCATATGAAGATTAAGTAATAATGTGGAAAACATAAAATTTAAGTAGAAGTCAGATTCAAAATTATATCTACTAATATTTATAAATTTAGAATAGTTGATACAGGTAAGTCTGAAAAGAAACATACTTAGGGCCTCCCCTGGTGGCGCAGTGGGTTAAGCAGCGCACTATGAAGCAAACCGCAGCCACTGCAGCACGAGTTCGATCCCTGCTGCCGGCCAGGG
>JAGFMF010011466.1:8928644-8942765 GCA_019455555.1 Galemys pyrenaicus
GCTCTCTGTGGTGAATCCTCTCGCCCCCCGACACCTCTGGTCTGTGCCCCAGTGCTTGTATGCATAAATAAATAAATCTTTAAAAAAAAAAAAAAGAAACATACTTAAAAATAATCATGTTTTATATAATGGAGTCAACTTTTCAGTTTTCTTTTATGACCCAACCTCCTTTAGATTTGAAATCTGCTAATAGGTTATCTGTATGTCCAGTTTCACATCAAACCAGCTGGGAAATTCCTGACCATAAGCCATGTATCAAACACTCTTGGCTATGCCATCCCCTCCTATCATCCTTTTACCAGATACTTTTCCATTCAGATTCCTTACCATTATGCCGTGCAAGATTCTGTCAGTTTCCCCTCCCATGCTTTAACTCTCCTTATTTTCCAGCTCAGCCTCTCAGGTTTTCACCCAGCGACTCAGTCTGTCAGAGTGCTATCTTAGTGAGAAAAGCCGGCTGACTGAACTAGCTACAGACCTGCCCTTAACTGATCATTGAGGGAAGTGATAGCTAAGGAATAGGTCAGCAAGAACTAAAAGTCAAACTGATCTGAAGATTAGTCATTTGAACTACTAAACTAAAGAACCTTTCAGTTCTTTTTTTTAGGATTAGAGGACTCCAATTCTAGGAAAAGAGCATGAGACAGGAAGAAAATAGGGTGGATTTTAAGCTGATCATTGTGCATTCTGGTGCTGGACCTGTTTAGCTCCTGTTAGCTCCTGGCTTTCCACAAGCCTTTACCTTAGCCTTATGAAAACCTCCTTTTTCTCATCTTTTCAATCAGTTCCTCCCAGCTTTGAATATTTACCATTCTGTGTGAGACCCTGTGGTCTATCTAGTCTTGTTATCTTGGATAATTCTCCTTCCTCCAGTGTAGAGAACAGATGACATATGCAATTTCTGTTTTTTTCTGTCAGATGGTGGAACTGGGACTGAGGAGATGTTGAATCCAAGGTATTATTCCTGAAAAATTCAGAATCCCTCATTTTCAAGTGATCCCCACAGAGCTGTTGTCAAGGAAGTAAAAATTTGGACGCTCTGAGAGGAAAGAAGACTCAAGAGGCCCCTGGGATGCTGCCAGCCAGAGAAAATGAGAAGAAAGACAAGAAACTTCAAACATAAGACAGTTAAAGAAAATAAAACAATCACAGAAGTGAGTGACCAAGAATCTAAAAAAGATGGTAGCCAGTGTGCTGACCCAACAACAAACGAGAGAACTCAGGCTGAAAAGAAACAGTATGTATGTACTGAGTGTGGGAAAGCCTTTAGTCAGAGTGCAAACCTTACGGTACACGAGCGAATCCACACGGGAGAGAAACCATATAAGTGTAAGGAGTGTGGGAAAGCCTTCAGTCACAGCTCCAACCTTGTCGTGCATCGGAGAATCCACACTGGACTGAAGCCCTACAAATGCAGTGAATGTGGGAAATCGTTCAGTGGTAAGTCACACCTCATTCGGCACCAGGGAATCCATAGCGGGGAGAAAACTTATGAATGTAAGGAGTGTGGGAAAGCCTTTAGTCGGAGTTCAGGTCTTATTTCACATCACAGAGTTCACACTGGGGAGAAGCCCTACACTTGTATTGAGTGTGGGAAAGCCTTTAGTCGTAGTTCAAACCTTACTCAACATCAGCGAATGCACAAAGGAAAAAAAATTTACAAATGTAAGGAATGTGGGAAAACATGTGTCTCTAATACAAAGATTATGGACCATCAGAGAATTCACACAGGAGAGAAGCCTTATGAATGTGATGAGTGTGGAAAAGCTTTCATCTTAAGAAAGGCCCTTAATGAACATCAGAGACTTCATCGTAGAGAGAAACCTTACAAATGTAATGAGTGTGGGAAAGCTTTTACTTCTAATCGAAACCTCATTGATCATCAGAGAGTTCATACTGGAGAGAAACCCTATAAGTGTAATGAGTGTGGAAAAACCTTCAGACAGACTTCTCAAGTTATTCTACATTTGAGAACCCACACAAAGGAGAAACCGTATAAATGTAGTGAGTGTGGGAAAGCCTATCGTTACAGCTCCCAGCTTATTCAACACCAGAGAAAACATAATGAGGAGAAAGAAACCTCATAGGTCACATATTGTTGGTAATAGAACTAATTCTTACTTTTTGGAAAAGTAGTTTTTCAGTATCAATCTTACTTCCAAGAACCCATACAGAGAAAATAATCAGAAATAGATAAAGATAAAAAGAAGGGATACTCCTGCTGGGATGGTATATGACTAAAAGAAGAAAACTAGGTCATCAACAGCACATGGTTTAAAAGAATGATGGTCTAGCCATATGATGGTTTTGAGCTATTGTAAACATTTTTAAAGAGTATGTAATTCCATGGGTGAAATAATCCATGTCGATATAATGGAAGATAAAATAAGGAATGATCCAATTTTTAAAACATGTATGAGAAAATAGATGAAATAATAGCAAACCAAAATGTCAACAGTGATTTTCTCTGGATGATAGAATCATAGGTGATTTCTATTTTTTTCTTTATGCTTTTTATGCTTTCTAGATTTTCTACAAATGAGAGTGTACTTTTATATTCAGGAAGAAGTGCAGTATTTTTAAAATGCAGTGAGTTCATACTCGCTTTCACTGAAGTCATAGAATCTAGGCTCTAAAGTCCTGGGGTTGAACGGTAATACTGGCACCAAGTAGCAGTGGAAGCAGGAGATCATTTCCTTTTAGAGCCTGTTTCCTGTGTAGTAAAATCATAAACACCAGTTCTTGTCTTTTGCAGTTTCAACACAAGCTGACTTTACACTTGTCAACAAAATGTATAATCCACTTTGTCACTATTATGTTAAAAGGACATAGCAAAAATTTACTACAGCCTCCTCTCCCACATTTGTAAAAGGATCTGCAGATTATTAGAACCACCTAGGCCACATCTTTTCAATGTATGTCTACAAAAACAGAAAAAAAAAAAAGGCTTCCTTACATAACTGGAACAACTGTCGTTTCATAATCTATTAGGAGATACAATCAGTATAATCTAAAATTGTGTGGAAAATTATGCATAGGTGATATGTAGAGCTTAACAGCTAAAAGTGCAGGCTTTAGGATAAAAGACAGTTGTTCTAACCCCAGATGTGCCGCATAGAAGTTTGTCAATTTTGGTTGCAAGATGGTGTCAGTAACTAAAAGATCTTCCTCACAATTCCTTCAAAGCCAGGAAGTGAGGAAGCTTGCTGAGATTTTGTCTTGTTCCTTTCTCTTTTTATCATTGAGAAAAGACTTTCCCAGAAGAAGGGGGAGATGCTGAGCCATCAGTATTGCATGTCCAGTCCACAGAAAAGGACTTAACCCATTTTCAACAATATTTTAAACATTTAAGTCCTTATCTTATTTATTTATTTTTTTTAAAGATTTATTTATTTATGCATACAAGCACTGGGGTACAGGCCAGAGGTGTGGGGAGGGGGGTGAGAGGATTCACCACAGAGAACCGGGAGCAGAACAGGCAGATCAACGGAAGCACACTGCTGAGGGGAGCAGTGGGCACCGCAGGAGAGGTCTGCCGGGCCATGTGGGTCCCCTCCCTGGCTGGCAGCAGGGATCGAACTCGTGCTGCAGTGGCTGCGGTTTGCTTCACAGTGCGTTGCTTAACCCACTGCGCCACCAGGGAGGCCCCTATCTTATTTTTTTAAAGATTTATTCATTTATGCATACAAGAACTGGGGTACAGACCAGAGGTGATGGCATGAGAAATTTCACCAGCGATAGAGCGGGGTGACTGAAGTACACTGCTGAGGGGAGCAGTGGGCAAGACAGGAGGGGTCTGCTGCGCCATGTGGGTCCCCTCTCTGGCCTGGGATTGATCTCATGCTGCAGTGGCTGTGGATGCTTCACAGTGCAGTGCTTAACCCCCTGCACCACTAGGCAGGCCCTTTAAGTCCTTAGCTTAAAATCCACTTGAGAACACATAAAAGCTCCCCATTCTCAATCCAGCCTTCTTCTATTTGTGAATCCTTAAGTCTAAATGTTTTTTATCTTCTGCACAAAGTAATCTATTATTTCAGGAATTGAGAACATGTTATCCCATATAATCCTTACAACATTTGTACAAGGAAACAGTCTCAGTGAGGTTAGGTGACTCTTTAGTAACTGGTTGGAATTAGGACTTGAACTCAGATCTGACTTTCAAGTCTATGCTTTCTTGATTATACCAAAGTGCCTCTGCCTGCCACGGTGGTTCATATGTACATGGGAGACCAGTTGGGATTGTCCTGGGTTGTCTCCTCCATGAAAGGTGATTATAGTTGGACAGTTATTTCATCATGGCTTCATAAGGAAGATGTCAGTCCTCTCTTAAATTAGATTTACGACCTATCTCTGCATCTGTAATTTACTTTCAATGATTATATAGTTCATCTTTGCTTTTACTAGAAGGAAAGAAATGGAAGGTGTGAAGTATATATTTATGTGAATAGGGATTATTTGATTTCGTCCTATTTTATTTTTTTAAAGATTTATTTATTTATGCATACAAGCACTGGGGTACAGGCTAGAGGTGTGGGGGGTGAGAGGATTCACCAGAGACAGTGGGAAACAGAACAGGCAGATATACTGAAACACACTGCTGAGGGGAGCAGCGGGTGAGGCAGGAGAGGTCTGCTGCGCCATGTGGGTCCCCTCCCTGGCTGGCAGCAGGGATTGAACTCGTGCTGCAGCAGCTGTGGTTTGCTTAACCCACTGCGCCACCAGGGAGGCCCTGATTTTTCCTATTTTAATAGAATGGTGGCATCCAAATAATATATAAGAAACTTTTGGATATAAGACATTTTTTTCTTTTTTTTTTTAAAGATTATGCATATAAGAACTGGGGTACAGGCCAGAGGTGTGTGTTGTGGGGAGCGTGAGAGGATTCACCAGAGACAGAGCAGGGAGCAGAACAGGCAGATCCACTGAAACACTGCTAAGGGGAGCCGCGGGCGAGGCAGGAGAGGTCTCCTGCGCTATGTGGGTCCCCTCCCTGGCCGGCAGCAGGGATCGAACTCGTGCTGTAGTGGCTGTGGTTTTCTTCATAGTGCGTTGCTTAACCCCCTGTGCCACCAGGGAGGCCCTAAAAGACACTCTTCATAGTTATTCAAAGCAAAGTTTAGAGGCTGGAACAGATTTGCTATTTATAAGAGTAGGATAACCCATATCTGGTAGCAATAAGGATATCTCCATCATTTTCTCCTTACCCCTTATGACATCCCCTTTTAAAATTAAAGAAAAGGGGGCCTCCCTGGTGGCGCAGTGGGTTGAGCAATGCACTATGAAGCAGACGGCAGCCATTGCAGCACGAGTTCGATCCCTGCTGCCGGCCAGGGAGGGGACCCACATAGCGCAGGAGACCTCTCCTGCCTCGCCCGCGGCTCCCCTTAGCAGTGTTTCAGTGGATCTGCCTGTTCTGCTCCCTGCTCTGTCTCTGGTGAATCCTCTCACGCTCCCCACAACACACACCTCTGGCCTGTACCCCAGTTCTTATATGCATAATCTTTAAAAAAAAAAAGAAAAAAATGTCTTATATCCAAAAGTTTCTTATATATTATTTGGATGCCACCATTCTATTAAAATAGGAAAAATCAGGGCCTCCCTGGTGGCGCAGTGGGTTAAGCAAACCACAGCTGCTGCAGCACGAGTTCAATCCCTGCTGCCAGCCAGGGAGGGGACCCACATGGCGCAGCAGACCTCTCCTGCCTCACCCGCTGCTCCCCTCAGCAGTGTACTTCAGTTCATCTGCCTGTTCTGCTCCCTGCTCTCTGTGGTGAATCCTCTCACCCCCCCACCACCACACCTCTGGCCTGTACCCCAGTGCTTGTATGCATAAATAAATAAATCTTAAAAAAAAAAATTAAAGAAAAGGTCTATAGGGCCTCCCTGGTGGCACAATGGGTTCAGTGCCACACTGTGGAGCTTCTGGTACCACTGCAGTGCAAGTTCAATCCCTGGCCAGGGAGGGGATCCACATGGCACAGCATACCTCTCCTGTCTTGCCTGCTGGTCAGCAGTGTTTTTTGGTTGATCTGCTTGTTCTGTTCCCCTCTCTGTCTCTGGTGAATCCCCTTACCCTCTGCCTCTGGCCTGTACCCCAGATGTTGTATGCATAAATAAATAAAACCTTAAAAAAAAAAAAAGAAGAGGTCTATATTCCATGACACGTATCTACGGGTCTTGATAAACCTGCTTTTAGAAAATAGGCAATTGACTTATCCTATGTGCCTCTCAGGGTTATTTTTTGAGCATTTATTGCTGAACAGGTATTCTCTAACGAAAACGCTTCCCCACCCTTGTGCCAGTGTCGGAAATTCTTCAAATAGGTTTTGTTTTTTGGTTTATTTATTTATTTATTTTTCATTTTAAAAGACTTTGATCTTGAGATTGAATAACTTTTGGAAAGGATACCCCTGCGGTGTGAATACAAATCCTGGCATTTCTTGACCCAGACAAGCTAAGATAATAGACCCATCTTCTAGACTGATACCTGTCTTGAGTTGCAGAAATAAATGTGACAAGTGGTTCTTGTACTTGTCAGATAAATATTCTACAATATAATTCGAACTGATTGCCCATCTTCCTCCAGGAGTTTTTTCAAGACTACAAGGAGTTTACTTCAGCCAGAGTTTAAGTATGCAGTTCCTGCCATCATTTTAAGCCCTTTCATGATCTCTGGAATTCAGGGTCTATATCTTTGAATATGTTTTGGTGGTGGTGGTTGTTTTTTCAAACTTCCTGTTCTAGTGGAAACCTGGCTCTCCAACTGCAGAGAAAAAACAGTAGTTTTTCCCTCCAAAAACAGTAGTTTTTTCTCTGAAGTTTCTCAATTGCTAATTTTTGTCTCCCTCAACATATGTACCTTTCTTTTCTCCAAATTTCCATCCAAAGTGTAGTTCCTTTGAAATGTGTAGCGCTAGACAGTGTCTTTTTTTTAAAGATTTATTTATGTATGCATATAAGAACTTGGGTACAGACCAGAGGTGCAGTGGGGGTGAGAGGAGTCACAAGAGACAGAGTGAGATGCAGAACAGGCAGATCTGAAATACACTGCTGAGGGGAGCAGCAGGCGAGACAGGAGAGGTCTGCTGCATCATGTGGGTCACCTCCCTGACTGGGGATCGAACTCGTGCTGCAGTGGCTGGTGATAGCTTGATAGTGCTGGGACTTAATCCCTTGCACCACCAGGGAGGTCCCTAGACATTTAGTGTCTTACTGTCCCTGTTGTCTTCCACTGACTACTTATGCACTCATATTTATTCACTTATGTTTTTAGTACCCTGAATATTCCTGAGGACTATGAAGAGGTAACAGTTTTAACCACAGGCATCCTATCCTGGTTCTATAGAATTGTTCTTGTGTGGAATATATTTCATTTTAGCTGAGAGAAAAAATGTGTAAAATAAAAACTCTTTATATCTAGCTTTGATTGAAGGAAACTATGAAAGACAAAGAATACATAGAAAGCAAAGTGTTTCCCTAGCTTTGGTGGGATATTTTTCATTGATGATGTATACTGTTAGGTTTTACTTGAAATGGAGAAGAAAACTGAAACTGAAGAGCTTTAACTGAGTCATTCCACTGAATCTAAATCCTATATGATTAAATTTCATTTCAGCTCTGTGTTCTCAGTGACAGCTTCCTGTTTGTTTTTTTCCACTCGATTTAAATAAAATATACTATAATGTTAGATTGTTTTTAGAGACTAGGCTGTCTTTAATCACCTTTGATGTTATAAAACTGGAGTCATAAAACTTTTTTAACAAAATAGTTCTAATTTCTCCAATAAATATCTGTTATTATAAATGTCATTGACTTTTTTTCTTTCTTCCTGCTGTCTTCCTTTGATCAGGGTAGGAAGAAAACAGTTCAATTTGCTTTTGTAATAAACTGATTCTGGCTGGTTTCTGATTCAAATATAATATGAAGTTTGTTTTCTTACTCAGAGTACATGAAGGAGAGCTCTGGCTATTAGAAAGTATCCTGTTACTTCCTTAGGGGAATTGTACAACCAGCTACTGTCTCCTCCACCCCACCCAGCCTCATCTCTATTTCAAACCTGCACTATCATGTAGACCTCAGCTGTATAAAACCAGCCATGTTTGCTGCAGTCCCTTCCCATTCCAGAAGGTAGGTTTATGAGGGAGGGGTAAAGAAAGAAATGGCAGACTCCTTTCTGGGAAACAGATACAGGACTATATAGTTCTCACTCTTCTGACTAACGATGTCAAACTAGTATGTACATCTGACTATATAGATTGTAGGACATGAAAAAACTAACTAGTCCTGAAACTCAACCCACTGGACTTCAAATCTGGAGATACAAGAGGTAATTTCATACAAATTAATTTCCCAGGCCCACCAAGTTCAAGTATTGGATATATCTATATTTTTTCTAGGTGAATTATTCACTTCTGATTTGCCCAGTGCAAAACGGCCCAGAATAGATGACATTTAGTGGCTGAGCCTGGAATCCATGGAAATTCTGAACTGGGATTACACAAAAATAAGATAGCTAAGAGTGGGAAGTAAAGCTGAAGTGGTATGTGTAAAGAAGCCAACCCATTAGGAGCCACAGCCAAGAGAAAGTATGAGGGAATAGACACTATAATGAACATGGCATTATGAGGAGAAGAGACTTTGAGGGAAGAGTAGCAGTAGGAGAAGTAGAAAACACACAGAGAACAGTGGATTACACTCACAGTGGAACACAGGTCAAGATTCATTTACTTTTGTTGCTGAGGCTCCCAGTGACCTTGCATTAAGGTGAGGCTCCATGAGGCTGTTTCCCAGTGCCTTAAAGCTGGTGGGGCTTTATGGGTATAACTGGCTGGAGCCCCCTTTTTCTCATTACCATATCATTCAGAACAATCGGTCATTGAAGCTCACTCACCTGTGTCTCTGGATATCAAAGTCCTATATACTTAGAGGTTTAAATAATTGGCTTCAGGATTCTCTGGAACAGAGTCTTCAACCAGTAATACATAGATGCTCACAAAACTGGGTATTGTGGAAGGACACAACCTTATCTGAATTTCACAAGTTATATAAATTTCTTCAAAAGCAGCCTGAGTTGAGGAGAGGCAGGTTATCCCAAGAAGCACAAGGGAGAGGGCAGTAACAAGAAGAGAGGCAAGGAGGAACAGTCAACAAAGGGTGAGTTTTTGAGCAGTTCCACTCTGGGAAACAGGCTCAAACTCATCTGGAGGTCCCCTTAGAATCCCTGAAGAAGTTAGCTGAGAATTTTCTTACAAAAGTATGGGAAGCTTGAGCATTTATGCACCAAGTCTTACTTGTCCTTCTTCAGGGCTGTCCTTGGGAATATTTTCTCCCACTTCCAGGCTGTGCTTTTGACCTGGTTGGGCTGACTTCTATAGCTTCGGAGAAGCAAAATAACATGAAATGTCATGAGGCGCAGTTGAGATGGGAGGCTGTCAAGGTGAATAGAAACATTCCTCAAGAGTTATACAAAATCACAGGTAGGCAGAGGTGACTTTGGTATAGCGGACAAATGGCATATTCTTTAGGCAATAAGCAGAAGCTGCTTTTAATGCTGGACTTAAGAAATTCAGTTTCTACAAATACTTCTTTCATTTGTGTAGTAACTGTCGATGCTTCCATTATTTCCCAAAACTCAAAAGAAACCATCTGTGCAATTCCTTGGACACAGAAGCGCCCCAGTTACATTTTGCCCTGCTTCCCAGACAGCCACTTCTAAAGCAGGGAGATACTAGACTGACCAGAACTACCACTTTGGAGCCTCTCCAAAGCCCATGTGGTACAACTCATAATATTAGGTCCAGCTCCTTCAGGAGGCAATAACCGTTCTGAGGGCCTGGACCATGTTATGCGCCTCTGCATCCTTTGGGTCTGGAATGCAGCAGCCTCTACTCCTTAGAAATGGAAACCCAAAGGTAGGTGAGCTCCCCTCTCCTCACCTCTCCTACTCTGGGAAGAGCAAGGAACCATAGAGAAGTGGTTTCCTAGAGAGCAAGGGAGGGGGAGAACTGGTGAGCAACCGGAAGTCGCGGTACCGTGTGGGTCAGCCATTATTCTGGGCCTTGGCTGCCGTCGCGTCCAGTTTCCGTGTCATCTCCCGGCGTCCAGCCGCCGAGGCGTCTATGCCCAAGGCCGGAGCCGCGGTCCGGCCCCAGGTGAGCGGGTGGGCGCGGGCCCGCGCAGGCGGGCATGCGCAGAGGGAGCCTGGGTGCGGGCTTGAACTCGCTGGGCAGTGCCACCCGCGCTGGCCGCTCTCGTCACTGACCGCCCGGACTGCCCTGTTCTGCCCGGTATTGGGGTGGCCTCGACTGAGGCTGACTGCGCCGACTTGGGGAGAGTATTGAGACCGGCACGTCTGAGTCGTGTGTGTCTGTGGTGCTCGAGTCACAGGCTGTTTTTCTGCTTTGAGCACAGAGGCCGGGGTAGCCTGTTTCCCCAACTCAGGCCTTTCTGTTACTCAGTCTTCTCTAAGCTGATGCAAAGGAACAGTTGAAGATCCCTGGAGTGGCTTCTTCACTTCTAGGGACATTTTTTCCCCTGTGTTTTTTTTTTTTTTTTTTGAGGGATGGACAGAGTCCCATCTACTAATTCAGTAATATCATAGTATTTAACTTTTTTTAACCATTTTTTGAACAATTTTATTGAGCTATATTTGACATACATTGTGTGAGTTTAAGTTATACACATGTTGGGGGCCTCCCTGGTGGCGGAAAGGGTCAAGCACCACACCAGGAAGCATCCTCTGCCACTGCAGCATGAGTTAGATCCCTGGCCAGGAAGGTGACCCACATGGCACTATCATAGTATTTAAAAATCAAACATACACGACCCATACCGTGATTAATAAAGAGAATGTATTTTAATGCTGACTACAGACTTAGAATAAATGCTGTTCTTTGCAAAAAGGCAGTAGCCAACCTGTCAGTGACTATATACAGTTACTGTACTTTTCGTTTTAGTTTGCTAGATTAAGACTTTATAGTGAAGTAGCATTTGGAAACTATTACTTAGATGTTTGACTTTCAGAAGTTTTTTAGAAGGAAGTAGTCAAGTGGCCTTGAGTGAATCGCTTAGCTTCTGAGTCTTGTTTTGTTCTTTTTAACTTAAAGCTTGCAAGCCATTTTTGAGAACAAGCAAATCTATGGCTAAGCATTTATTTATATCTGCAGAGTAGGCGTTCTGATAGTGTACTGTAAAAATTATTTAAATTCTTTTTTTCCATGTTCTACTTACTCATTTATTTAAAACTGGAGAGCAGTTTTAGATTCCAGCAAAACTTGGCAGAAAGCATTTCCATTTACTCCTTACCCCCATTCATACTACCCCCTACTATCAGCTTTCCCCACCAGAGTAATTAATACATTTATGATAGTTGTTGAACCCACATGGACGCATTATAGTTACCCAAAGTCCATAATTTACACTAGGGTTCATTCAGGTATTACAGATTTTATGGGTTGGACAAATATATAATGTGTCCACCATTATACAGTAATATACCCCTTAATGACTGAGTGACTTTCTGAGAAATGCTTCCTTATGCAATTTCATCATTGTGTGAATCATAGGGTGTATTTACTCAAACCTAGATAGTATAGCCTGTACCTGGGCTATGTGTGGGGACTACTGTGTTACATCATTATGTGGTTCATGACTGGAGTATCAAACAGGATAGTTCCAGTGCCCTAAGAATTCTCTATGCTTTACCTGTTCATCCTTTCCTCTCCCCAGCCCCTGGCAACCACTCATCTTTTTATTGTCACCACAATTTTACCTATTCCAACATGCCATGTATTTGAAATTGTACGGTATATAGTCTTTTAATACTGCCTTCTTTTACTTAATATGCCTTTAAATTTCTTTCATGACTTGATAGCATATTTATTTTTAACACTGAATAGTATTCCATTGGCTGTATGGACCACAGTTCATCCATTACCTATACCTATTGAAGCACATCTTCGACATTTATGAATAAAACTGCTATAATGTACATCTGCAGGTTTTTGATATGTTTTCAACCCTTTGAAAGGAGCACGATTGCTGGATTGTAAGGTAAGAGTACGTTTAGCTTTGTAAGAAATTGTCAGACTGTCTTCCAAAATTGGCTATAGCATTTTGCATTCCCACCAGCAGTGAGTGAGAGTTTCTCTTATTCCATAGCAACACTGATATGTAGTGAAAGGTCATTTGTTGTTTTAACTTGTATTTTCCTGATGACATATGATGTGAGTATCATTCAAGCACTTATTTGGAATCTATATATTTTCTTTGGTGAGGTTTCTGTTAAGGTCTTTGAACCATTTTTTGAATGAGCTTTTTGTTGCTGAGTTTAAAAGAGTTCTTTGTATAAAGTATAAAAAGGATAGCAGTCTTTAATGAGATAGATGTGTTTTTTGCAAATATTTCCTCCTCCCAATCTGTGGACGTTGCCTTTTACAGAGCAGAACTTTTTCATTTTAATGAAGTCCAATTTATGGTTTCTTTCATGGGTCATGTCTCTTGTATCTAAAAAAGTCCTCATGATACTGAAGACCATCTAGGTTTTCTCCTGTGTTCTCTCCTAGGACTTTATAGTTCTACATTTTACACGTAGATCCATTTTGTGTTGATTTTTATGAAGAATTTAAGATCTATTCTAAGATCTTATGGGGAGGAGGGGTTATGGATATCCAGTTGTTCCAGCACTATTTGTTGAAAAGACTGTCTTTGTTCCATTGTATTGCCTTGACTCTTTTATCAGTGAATAGTTGACTTTATTTTTGTGATTGTATTTCTGAGCTCTCTTTTATTTCATTGATTTGTGTATTCACCAGTACCACACTGTCTAGATTACTATAGCTTTATAGTGACTTTGCAAATGAAGAGTTAACAGAAAATAAAAGAGAAATGATTCTTAAAAATGTACTCACTTGAAATGTGAGTTCATTTGGCAAAAATCCCAAACTTTGATAACTGTACCAATGAGAGAGAAAACGGACACTCACATATAATTTACGTTAATGGGAATGTGAGTTACACACTCATCTAAGCCCAATGAAGAACTGATTTGCAATATTTAAAGTACAGTCACAAAAATTTTGATTCAGCAGTACTGCTTTGAGGAAATCTTATATGCTTACAAACGTGAATTAATGTATGCCCTAGGTTTTGTTATGATAATGTTGCTGTTAAAAAAAATATCTTAAATATCTCCCATCAGTACTGGAGTGGGAAAATAATTATGATGTATCTGTAGAGTGATACCATGCATCCATGGAGGGGTAGGGAGGTGGGAGGATATATTTACCGACAGGAAAGCTCTCTAAGATATACTGTCAATGAGAGAAAAACAATTCAGTATATGACTTATCCTGTTCTATCATTCGTGGGAAAAAAAATACAAAACTCATACGTGTGTGTGTGTGTGTGTGTGTAGCTTTTTCTTGTCTATTTTTCTATATACAAGAAATTAATGGGGAGAGGAAAATTTTATATAGTATGCATTTTATGATTTCAGATTTTGAGCTGAGTGAATATATTAACTGCATATTTTAATAACAAGAAAAAATGTAAAGTGAATTCTCTTTACTGGTTGCTCATCACTTTAGGTACATGATCACCTCTTCGTCCCGCCTCTCAAGAGCCTTTAGAATTTGACTTGTTTTCCTCTCCACTGTACTACAGACGTGCCTCCAAAGCTTCTCTTTTCTGGTGTACAAAGCACATTACTAACAGAGCTACATGTGCCGTCACTCTCTTGCTTTTGAAATTACAGTTTCTCACTTCCTGGAATGACTTTTCTAATTCCAGGGTCTTTTTGTTTTCCTTTAAATTTAAAGCCAAATCCAGAATTACCTGTCATGAATTCTTCCTGTGCTTGTATGACCTCTTACTAATTTTACTTGGATATTATATTTATATTGCGTTCATATCTGCTTTTTTGCGTGGTTATATGCAAGCTCCTCAAGGGTCCATGTGTTAAATGAAAGGGTACTTTCTTAAGGCTCTGGTCATGATGTAACTGATATGGCTTTAGAAGATTAAAAACAGGGCCTCCCCTGGTGGCGCAGTGGGTTAAGCAACGCACTACGAAGCAAATCGCAGCCACTGAAGCACGAGTTCGATCCCTGCTGCCGGCCAGGG
>JAGFMF010011466.1:8945488-8997386 GCA_019455555.1 Galemys pyrenaicus
CCCTGGCCGGCAGCAGGGATCGAACTCGTGCTGCAGTGGCTGCGGTTTGCTTCATAGTGCGTTGCTTAACCCACTGCGCCACCAGGGGAGGCCCACATAGTGCACTTCTTAACCCCCTGAGCCACTAGGGAGGCCCCAGAGAAAGGAATTTATGTGACTAGGGCCCAGTTCATAATTCATAATCATCATAAAGACTGCTTTGGCTCCCTGAATGATGCTTGTAATTCTGAGTTTTGTTCAAGAACCTGAAAGAACCAAGCATATGAAAGGTAGCAGGAGAATGAGAAAGCTTTCTAGACCAGGAACACCTCCTCCCTACTGAGGATTCTGTGAGCCAAGGGTTTGGGTTAGGGTATTTGTTTCTGGTAAGATTTTTGTATCCTTTAACATTTAGTTGAGATCTTAATATAGTTTCTAGTGTATGAGATCTCTTTGTTGATCTGCAGCCTGCTAGTAACATTTCTGTATAAGAAATCTAAACTATAGCTTAAACTTGGGAGTGGCACCAAGGAAAGATGAGCTTACTTGTTTTAATTATAAAAATGAAGAATTTTAGAGCTGTATATTTCAGTGCAAACTGCTAATCCATTCTCCTCATTTGAGAGATAATGGAGGCAGAAAAAAGTTTGCTACATTGCTTTAGGTTCGACATCTAGCTAATAGCAAACCAAATGTCTAGACTCCTACTTTAGTGTTCTTTCCATTGGAGCAGGAAGGGTAAGTAGAATGTATTGAACCCAGGACTGCTCTAAAACTAGGCCAAAAGCTAAAACCCTTGGTCTTAATTACTGCTTGTAACTTCCCTTCCCCTTCTTAGCCCACAGCCAGATTTGAGTTGTGTTTCCACCCTTCTATTGCATCTCCTCTGGGAGAAGTCACCACTGCCATGAATGGGGCTATTAAAGGCAGTTCCTTTGTTCCCAAAGCAATACTTTACTGTTGTTTGAATGCGTCATACTTGTGGGTCTCTCTGGTCTCACAGTTCTATACTATGAGAGGTCCATGGTCATTTGGTGAATCTTTTTTCTGGAAGTACAGAAAGAGTAGCTTGTTTTGTTTTGCTTATTCCCAGCTTCCAGTCCTTGTCCAGGACCAGGACACTCTCCAGGAAGGGATGAGCACTCCGGGAACAGCACTTTCTCATGCACCTACTGATGGTCACATATCAACAGAAATTCATCCACATCCTCTTACGGATTCATTGGTGTTCAACCTCCAGGATCCTCAACATGGTATTTACTTAGTGGCTCTGTCTTTGGACTCTCTTTGCACTTTTACTGTGGTTTATTCCTCTATTTCCTGATAGTTGCTTCCTCTTCTTCCCTGTATATGAATCCCTTAGGGGAATTGGTTCTTTCTACTATTCTCCTTCTTGTCCTTCCTGGGTCCTTCTAAACTTTTATTCATTCTTATTGCCACTTTTTGTGTTATCCCAACCCTGCACATGGTGGTCACTCAGAAAAGCCTCATAGGTCATTTTATTTTATTATTATTTTTTTTTAAAGATTTATTTATTTATGCATACAAGCATTGGGGTATAGACCAAAGGTGTGGGGGTGGTGAGAGGATTCACCACAGAGAGCTGGATGCAGATCAACCGAAGCACACAGCTGAGGGGAGCAGCGGGCGAGGCAGGAGAGGTCTGCTATGCCATGTGGGTCCCCTCCCTGGCCGGCAGCAGGGATCGAACTCGTGCTGCAGTGGCTGCGGTTTGCTTCATAGTGCATTGCTTAACCCACTGCGCCACCAAGGAGGCCCTCATAGGTCATTTTATAGTCATCTTTGCCTCATCCTAGGAGTTCTGGATTCCTTGTTTATAGAACATACTAGACTTGGAATAGTGGGCAGGTACAGCAGTAATCTCACATGCAGCTTTTTCTCCTTCCTCAGATCCTCCTGCTCCTGAGGCTTCTGCCCTTTCTCAGGAAGAGAACCCAAGAAATCAGTTAATGGCACTTATGCTGTTAACAGCCCAGCCCCAGGTAAGATTTGCATTCTCTTTTCTAAAGCCCTGTCTGCATTACCTAATTGTGTCTGAAGTGGTCTCTCTCATCCTATCCATTCAGTTCCCATCTCTGAATCCAGGTCCATGCTAATTGGAAGGCCTACTTTACACATGATCTACTTATACCTCCCTGATACCCCTTACCCACTTCCTGGCCTCCCAGGTAAAGAGTAGTAAGTAAAAGAAACCTGGTTGAAGAGGAACTTTTGGGCTTGGATAATCTCATAATAACTGTTATTTCAGGAGTTGGTGATGTTTGAAGAGGTATCAGTGTGCTTCACTTCAGAGGAATGGGCATGTTTGGGCCCAATTCAGAGGGCCTTGTACTGGGATGTGATGCTGGAGAATTATGGAAATGTGACCTCCCTAGGTAAGGGCCCTTTTTTCCTATTGTTCTTACTTTTATTTCATCTGCCTTTATTTCATCTGATTATAAAAGTAGTACATACTTATTTTGGAAAACACGCTATAAGAAGGAAAAAACGTCTGTTTAACCCACTATTTGCAAACTACTATAATAATTTTGATATATTGCCTTTCTATTTCTGTGTGAGGGATTTTTTTTACACTGCTTTAAGTGTGTGTGTGTGTTGTATTACAGCTTTCTTGTATTCTCTTTATTATTACAAATTCTTGGCACGTATTATGTATATTGGCTACATAATTTGTGGCCATAATTCTGTTAGTCATTTTCTTAGAGTATTGCTGTAATCATCATCTATCCCTATTTCTCGTTATTTTTCAGAAGTAGAATTACTAGGCTTAAGTGTTTGAATTGTTTTAAAGTTCTTACTTCATACTACCAATTACTATATACTACTGAATTCTACTAAAATAACTAACATTTAGTAAAAGCAAACATTTATACACAGCCTGTATAATAGCTCTTAGGGAGGAAAGTTGCCTGTGCTCTCTGCTTGGGTGTCTACTGCCTCTATAATGGCTGACTATAAAACTGACATTGAAAACTATTTTTGCTTTTCACCTTTTGTCTTACAAAGTAAAAATATTCCTTATATTTCTTTTGTCTAGTGAAAACAGGAATTAATGTAGGGCTTTTGTAAAAATGAAGTGGTATAAAACAAATTTTTTAAAAGCAGGGGATGCATGTACTGTTTTTGTAAGTTTCAGCCCTATTTTAAAACTATATCTAGAGGGCCTCCCTGGTGGTGCAGTGGGTTAAGTAACACACTAAGAAGCAAACCGCAGCCACTGCAGCACGAGTTCCATCCCTGCCGCCAGCCAGGGAGGGGACCCACATGGTATGGCAGACCTCTCCTGCTGTGCCCACTGCTCCCCTCAGCAGTGTACTTCCATTGATCTGCCTTCTGCTCCCGGTTCTCTGTGGTGAATCCTCTCACCCCCCACACCTCTGGCCTGTACCCCAGTGCTTGTATGCATAAATAAATAAATCTTTTTTAAAAAATTACATTTTGCATATTTCACATTGCATTGATTCTTTGGAATTGGAACCTTCTCAGGGTTACTCATTGACTGTTGTTAGCATATATGAAAATAGGTGATGTTTTCATGTGTTGCAACCTTACTGAAGTATTTTATTGTTCTTAGTAATTTATATTGTATATATTTACACTTTGAAAAGATTTTCTTAATATCTCATACATTTTTTAGATTTTATAATTTGATATACATTACCAAACAGTTTTCTACCAATGATGTACCAACTTACATTCCCACTAAAATAAGCAAATAACCTATTTCTCCTGTATGGATTTATGATTTGGTCAATATTTTAAATCTTTACTAGATAGTTGAAGAGTACTATCTTTTGTTTGCTTTCATTTCTTTCTTACTGTGGTTGAAATCTTTTCACATGTTTAGTAGTCATTTTCCTCCTATACATATTCTCTCTTCATATTCTTTTATCAGAACTGCTAATTCTTGGGCTTCACTGGTGGCGCAATGTGTTAAGTCTCAGCACTGTGAAGCTCTCACCAGCCACTGCAGCACAAGTTCGATACAGGGAGCATGGCACATGGCAAGCAGACCTCTCCTATCTTGCCCACTGCTCCCCTCAGCAGTGTATTTCAGTAGATCTGCCTGTTCTGTTCCCCACACCTGATTGTCCTGTGTAGAACCGCCAACATATAATGCATAGAAGTGGCAAGAGCAGAAATCCTTTAATTATTCCTATTTTCACAGAGAAAACATCAATCTTTTATCAAGTATAGTATTAGCTTGGGTTTATTTGTAGGTGTCCTTTATTAGATTGAGAACATTCCCTTTTATTCCTAATTTGTTGAGTGTTTTTATCATGACAAGGTGTTGGATCATGCCACATGCTTTTTCTATATCTATTGGGAGGATTATCTGATATTTGTCCTTCGTTACATTGATATGGGTGGTATATTACAGTAATTGACTTTCTGATGCTGTAACAGCATTGCATTCCTGTGATAAATCCCACTTGCTCATAGTGTGTGATTCTTTTTGTGTATTGATGGATTTAGTTGTATTTCTTTGAGGATTTTTTTCTCTATGCATGTGATATATTTGTAGTTTTATTTTTATGTATGTGAAATATTTGTCTGATTTTAGGATTTTGTCTGATTTTGGGATTTCAGGGTAATACTGATACCATAGAATAAGTTGAGAAGTGTTCCTATTGCCTCTATTTACTGAAAGAATTTGTGAGATATTGTTATTCTTTAAATGTTTGGTAGACTTCACCAGTGAAGCATTCTGGATATGGGCTATTCCTTGCAGGTAGAACTTAAATTACTCATTTAATTATTTACTTCTTATAGGTCTATTTAGATTTTCTATTTCTTCTTGAGTCAATTGTAGTGCTTATGTTTTCCTAGAAATATCATCTTGAGTAGTTCAGTTTATTAGCACAGAATCATTCATAGTATTCTCATAATTCTTTATTTTTATAAGGTCGGTGAAAATGTCTGGAGGGCAGTTATTTTTGAACTTAGCTTTTAAGGGTTTTGGTATAAGTTATGTAGCAAGTATGGAAGAGAAAGAAAATTCAGGAAGAGAAATGGGCATGGGCAGTACAGAGAAGTCAGCAAAACATGACATATGACATGTAGACATACAGATATCAGCATGTGATTCTCTATGACTTGGGTCTAGGGGCAGAAGGGATCCTTACAAGAAGTGAAACCAGAAAAATTGGCAGACAGTGGGTGAGCACATCTTTTGGACTAATCTGGTCATATGTACTTTTTTTCTTTGCCCTTCGATTACATGATCTTTGTATTTTATCTTATCCTGTAGACAATAAAGTGGTGTTTGTTTTGAGCAGATGAGTGACAATGATCAAATTTACTTATTGGAATGATAACTGGCAATGGAGTGGGCATGGATCAGAGGAGGGGGGAGTATAGGACGTAAGGACACCTGTCTATTGCAAAGATTGAAGATACAAAGACCAATTTCCTTTATAATTCTGACATTTTTCTACCTAGCACCCTGAATCTTATTAGGCCCATGACCATCTGATTTCTATCTAAAATCAGATATTTTAATTAATGAGTATAATTTCTATACTAAAATCAGATATTTCAGGTATTCTAACCAACTAATTAGCTAGTAATTACCTAAACTATCACTCTACAAGAGTTGCAAATTTCTTTTTTTTTTTTTAAAGATTTATTTATTTATGCATACAAGAGCTGGGGTACAGGCCAGTGGCATGGGGGCATGAGAGGATTCACCAGAGACAGAGTGCAGAACAGAACAGGCAGACTGACTGAAGTACACTGCTGAGGGGAGCAGCAGGAGAGGCCTGCCGCGCCATTTGGGTTCCTTCCCTGGCTTGGGATCAAACTTGTGCTGTAGTGGCTGTGGCTGCTCCACAGTGCAGCACTCAACCCCCTGCACCACCAGGGAGGCCTGAGTTGCACATTTCTTAACCATCTTCCACTGAGTTTAACTACCGGCAACACTTCTACTTCATAAAACATTTCTATTTACTTAAAGAAAGGGAACTATCTTTTTGACCACCACCCTGCATAAATTACGTAGCTACTCCTTAATCCAACCACTGTGAGCAAGTTTATGTACCAGTATAAAAAAGGCCTAGGATGCATGCCCATTTGCACAGCCAGGTGAAATAAGGTAGTGTGATTGGCTGAATCCCAGGAAGTGGGCAGTTGAGATGAATTATGAAGGCCTGATCTACAACTATAGTTCAAGTTAACATTTATTGGATGTTTTCTTTCTCACACTTATAAACTTAAAGAAGTTTATTTATTTAAAACAATTCCAGTGTCTTTTAATTTTTTAAATTATTGTGTGAAAGAACTGGGGTGTAGGCCAGAGTTGTGAAGGATGAGCGGACCCACCAGAGAGAGTGGGGATTAGAACAGGCGGATTTACTGAAATATACTGCTGAGGGGAGCAGCTGGTGAGACAGGAGGGGTCTGCTGCGCCATGTGTGTTAGCTCCCTGGCTGGGGATCACACTCAGGCTATGCCAGTCATAGCACTGAGACTTAACCCCTAGGTCACCAGGGAGGTCACAAACTTCGAGAAATTTATAATGAAAAAACAGCTATACTCCTTCCCTAACTTTTCTCACTACAAATGTAGAAAAATAGATTTTTTTATACTTGTAAGATAATGTTACTATCGTTCACATAATTTTTTCTTATTAGATAGCTTGGGAAACTAGTTCATAATTTTTTTCTGGATATGGTGAAAGTAAATTTCTAAAGCATTTTCAAAAAGAGAATCTCATATTTTCAAATATTTGCGATTGTTAGAGTAGAAAGGGACCTTGGAGGTTTACTTGGTCAACCTCATCATTTCATAGATGATTTCATGTTTTTTAATCTGTTTATATTTTTTCCTCATCCTGTATTCTTTTTTTTTTTATATCTAATGAGAATCTAACCTAGACCTGATTTTTGTGAAATATATTAAAACATCTCCATTTCTCAATTTTAAAAGGAACAATAGGAATTACATATGAATTCTAAGCATTAAGTTGCTTTTTAATACAATTTCCTGTAGGTGCTTTTAATACACATTTTAAGTAGTTAAAATGTATTTAAATACTTGACTGTCCAAAAATTAAAGATTGCCTTTCAGAGTCCTTAGCCATGTTTTAGCTTAGTTTAAAAAAAACAAAACTTTGAGGTAACTTTGATTTACAACACTGTGTAAGTTTTAGAAGTATAGCTTAATACCTCAACAAATGTATCACACCATGCACTTTACCAAAATTCTAGTTAGTATTCATCACCATTCACTTAGCTGCCTCTCTTTTTCTTCCACCCTCCAACCTCTACGCCTCTGGTGACCACTGTTCTATTTTGTTTGCTTTCTTCATAGTTCACATATGCATGAAACCATATTTATCTTTTTAATAAAAAGACATCTTATTTTTTTTGCATTTGTTGTTTTTTTATGATAATTAGATTTTTAAAATTATATTTGACATTATTTGTAGTCCCCAGGGAATTCCCACCACCATTTCACCTGTGCACTGTCAGCTCAGTCCCTTGTGCTCTTTCTGCCCTCATCCCGGAAAAAGACAGATCTTTATAAGCCAAATGATTCTTCCTATTTCCTTTAACTTCCTGAACCTCAGGTCTAAGCCATATTCTCTTTCTGAATCTTCCATGCATCTGTTTTTTTAAGTATCATTTATATTTTCCATCTGTTCCCTGAAGACAAAGAGCTTAGAGCACCTCAGTGAGTTCTGTTAGTCCATTTATGATGTTGTTGTTATAAGATTCTACTTTGTTACCTTCATTTAATGAAAAATTGTAATCTTTTGATATTCATATAAAAGTGTACTTGTCTGGCTTATGTTGAAGTCATCTGCAGATCTTGTTCTCACTCACATGGGGACATGATAACATTTACATTTTTAATTCCTTTTACCAGAATGGGAGACCATGACTGAAAATGAGGAGATGACATCAAAGCCTAGCATTTCTCAAAGAGCAGATTCTCAGAAAGCAACATCAAAAAGACTTCAAGGAAATGTTCCCCAGGTCCTACATTTTGAGGAAGATTGTGAATGGCAAGTTTTGGCAAGTCATTGGGAAAATGAAACAGGGGAAAGAAATACATCGAAGAAAGTTTTCCTTTGTGAACAAGACAGAAAAAGGACTGCATCAGAAAAACGAGGCCAAAAGTGGAAGGAATTTGGAGAAAGCTTGATTTTTGGGTCAGCTCTTTCTGAAAATGTAATTGGTACTGAAGGGAAGAAGTTTTATAAATGTGATATGTGTTGTAAACACTTCAGTAAAATCTCTCACCTCATAAACCATCGACGTATCCACACTGGGGAGAAACCTCATAAATGCAAGGAGTGTGGAAAAGGCTTCATTCAGCGTTCAAGTCTTCTAATGCATTTACGGAATCATTCTGGGGAGAAACCTTATAAATGTAATGAATGTGGGAAAGCCTTCTCTCAAAGTGCTTACCTTCTAAATCATCAGAGAATCCATACTGGGGAGAAACCTTATAAATGTAAAGAGTGTGGAAAGGGCTTCTACAGGCACTCTGGCCTTATTATACATCTAAGGCGACATTCTGGGGAGAGACCTTATAAATGTAATGAATGTGGGAAAGTTTTTTCTCAAAATGCTTACCTCATTGACCATCAAAGGCTCCATAAAGGGGAAGAACCTTATAAATGTAACAAGTGTCAGAAAGCTTTCATTCTAAAGAAGAGTCTCATTCTACACCAGAGAATCCACTCTGGCGAAAAACCCTATAAATGTGATGAATGTGGGAAAACCTTTGCTCAGACCACTTACCTTATTGATCATCAGCGACTCCACAGTGCAGAGAACCCATACAAATGTAAAGAATGTGGAAAGGTTTTTATTCGAAGCAAAAGCCTCCTTTTACACCAGAGAGTCCACACAGAAAAGAAAACCTTTGGTTGTAAAAAATGTGGGAAGATTTTCAATTCTAAGTCAAATCTCATTGACCATAAGAGGATGCATAGCAGAGAGAAGCCTTATAAATGTACTGAATGTGGTAAAGCCTTCACTCAGAGTGCTTACCTTTTTGACCATCAGAGACTCCACAATGGAGAGAAGCCCTATGAATGTAATGAATGTGGGAAAGTTTTCATTCTAAAGAAGAGCCTCATTTTACATCAGAGGTTTCACACTGGAGAAAATCTCTATGAATGTAAAGACTGTGGCAAGGTCTTTGGTTCCAACAGGAATCTCATTGACCACGAGAGACTCCACAATGGGGAGAAACCCTATGAATGTCGAGAATGTGGAAAAACCTTCATTATGAGCAAAAGTTTTATGGTCCATCAGAAACTCCATACACAGGAGAAGGCCTACAAATGTGAAGATTGTGGGAAGGCTTTTAGTTACAATTCAAGCCTGCTTGTGCATAGGAGAATCCATACTGGGGAAAAACCCTTTGAATGCAGTGAGTGTGGAAGAGCTTTCAGTTCTAATAGAAACCTCATTGAACATAAGAGAATCCATAGTGGTGAGAAACCCTATGAATGTAATGAATGTGGGAAATGTTTCATTCTGAAGAAAAGCCTCATTGGACATCAGAGGATTCACACCAGGGAAAAATCATATAAATGCAATGACTGTGGGAAAGTCTTCAGTTACCGTTCAAACCTAATAGCTCATCAGAGAATCCACACTGGTGAGAAGCCCTATGCGTGTAATGAATGTGGGAAAGGCTTTACATACAACAGAAATCTTATTGAACATCAAAGAATTCACAGTGGGGAAAAAACCTACGAATGTCATATATGTAGAAAAGTCCTTACTTCCAGTAGAAACCTTATGGTACATCAAAGAATCCACACTGGAGAGAAACCATATAAATGTAATGAGTGTGGAAAAGATTTTAGTCAGAATAAAAACCTTGTTGTACATCAGAGAATGCACACTGGGGAAAAACCATATGAATGTGAGAAGTGTAGAAAATCTTTTACTTCTAAAAGGAACTTAGTTGGCCACCAGAGAATCCACACAGGGGAGAAGCCATATGAGTGTAATGATTGTAGTAAAGTCTTTAGGCAAAGGAAAAACCTTACTGTACATCAGAAAATACATACAGATGAAAAACTCTGTGAATGTAATGAATCTGAAAAAGAATTCTCCCAGGCTTCAAACCTTCACCTTCAGCAAAAAATCCATACTGTGGAAGAATTCTCTTGGTTCCAAAATGCCAATGAGTCCAAGGTAGAGATTCAGAAAACCTAGTGGCATATAAAATGGAATAGAACACCTGCCTAGTTGAGAACTGTTGAAGAATGACAGCATATGGTCTTATAAGGAAAAGAAATTATGATTGACCTTTTTAGAGACAAGTGAGTTGCATGTGGAAAAAGTTAACTTATACTCAGAAGACTACAAAAACCACATTTTAGTTAAAGCTGAGTTAAAGGAGACGCTATTCTAGATTATTTGTTATGACCCTAGAAAGGGACTTTGGAGCAGTTGGGATCACTTAAGAAACTGGTTTTATGTCTTTTAAGATGCATTGATGTAGTTGTAAATGATAGCAAAAATATCTTTGTTATTAAAAAGTGGACATTGTCTGAAAATGTATATATTTTATATCTTAAAGATAGCACCACTGCAACAGAAAGTCTGTAGACAGTATGATAAAGACATATCAGACGGGAGTAGGGAGGCCAAGAGTCTGCTGTTTTAAGACAAATTATAGCACTGGATTTAGAATAACACCTAGATTTGGTGCTGACTTCTCTTACTAGATGTGATGGTATTAAGTCAACCTTTAAGACTCAAGTTTGTCATTCAAACATTGACAATGCCTACCTCACAGGGGTGTTGTGAGGATTAAGTGAAAGGAGCTCTGTGAAAGTACTTTGTAAAATAATTTAGTTGTCAATAAAGTTGGATAAAAGAGCTGTGTTCAATGTAGAACATAATGTTTGTCCATTCAGTGAACATGAGGATTCTGTGAACCTTCAAAGATACTCTTTTATACTGAGGAAGTAGGATGGATAGCTAACTTTGGAATTTAGTACTCAGAATACTTTTGGAAAATACAACCTTAAAAGTATATAAGGGAGTTAATAATATACTTAGTTCTTATGGGAAAATAATAATATATTGAATCATTAGCATTAATGCCAAGGAAAACAGTTTATTTTTCAATCTTCAAGTTTGAAACCTAGCAACTCTGTATAATGTCAAAATGGAACAATGGCTCTATATTATTTTCCTTATTCATAGGAAATAAGGAAAAATCCTTAACCCAACTCCTGAATTGATGATTCCTTACCACTGTCATTCTCACTGCTAACAAACATTTTATCATTACTGAGTGACAATAGCTTGTTCACAAGAACCAGCATTCACAAAATCAACTACGTAAGTTTTCCACAGACCCAAGCCCTTAAAGGTCTGATTAAGCCAATTCAGAATCCACTTCTGGGTAGTTAGGCTCATTATTCCCTGTGAACTAATCACTCATTTATGTGCCCTTTTGTACATTTGTAAATTTAATTCATCCTATATTCCTTAGTTGATTGTTTTTATGCTATAGTATAAAAACTCCAATTCTGCAACTTTACTATAAATATCAGTATCTGGATTGTGTTTGTTTTAATACTGGTAGCACTGAAATGGTGTGTTGATTATAATGAGGATTATTAATTCAATCCCATAGTCCTCTGAAGGCTGGTTCCTTGTTAGAAAGTTACCCAAGATTGAAGACTGGAGGAAGAACATCTACTTCAAAAAATTATTTAGAGGTTCTGAATATGAAGATGTTTTATGTTCATGCTACAGACTCACCTCAAATTATGTAATAATTACCAAAGTTAAGAAATAGACAAAGCTGGCATTTACCTGTTAACCATCTAGCAAAATGTAATTAAGTAAAACTGAGACAACCGGGCTTCCCTGGTGGCACAGGGGTTAAGGTGCAGCAATACCAAGTTATTACCAGCCACTGTGTCATGGGTTGAATTTGATCCCCCAACCAGGGAACTAACTAACCCACATGTGGCTCAGCAGACTTCTCCTGTCTTGCCTGCTACTTCCCTCAGCAGTGTATTTCAGTAGATCTGCCTGTTCTGCTCCCACTCTGACTGTTGAATCCTTTCACCCACCCCCCCACCTCTGGCCTACACACTAGTTCTTGTATGCATAAATGAACTATCTTTTTTTTTAAAAGTCTGAAAAACAACCCTGGTAATGTGCTCATTTGCTGCAATAAGCCAAAAGTATAACCTGAACATATTGCCAGTTTAAGGAAGTACAGGAGGCAGAAGAATAAGATAAATTAACACCATGAAAAACATTCAACATAGGATATTGAATAAGAAACTGCACTGGATTCTCCAAAAAGATAGGAAGAAAAAAGGGAGGGAAGCTGGATGAGTACGGGAAGTTCACTGTACTGTTCTCTGCTTTTGTATATTTACAAATAGTTAAGGTCTTAAAAAGTGGGTGGAGGGGCTCCCTGGTGGTGCAGAGGGTTAAGTCACAGCACTGTGAAGCTCTCCGCAGCCACTGCAGCATAAGTTTGATCCCTGGCCAGGGAGGTGATCCACATGGTATGACAGGCCTCTCGTCTCACTTGCTGCTCCCCTTGGTAGTGTGTTTCAGTCTATCCACCTGTGCTGTTTCCCACTCTGTCTCAGGTGGATCCTGTTGTGCGTGCGCGCGCGCGCGCACACACACACACACACACACACACACACAAACACACACCCTCTGGCCGGTATTCCAGTTCTTGTATAAATCTTAAAAAAAAAAGTGGGTGGAGGATGGTTTTACAAGGATACTGAAGAGCCCATTAGACACTGAAATACAGAAAGAAATTCACACAAATGCCATTTGAATTTTTAACAAATGTGCAAAAGCATCGGTGCCAGAGGGATAACCATTTCTGCAAATATTACCAGACCACCTAGATACTCACAAGCAAAACTTTTTTTTTTTTTTTTTTTTTTTTTTTTCAGGAACTAGGACTGCAGGACTGCTGAGTGCAGAACTGCTGCTCCATAAGAGGAAAACAATGATATATTGGACCTCCTCAAAAAGACCCTTAAAAGAAGAATCAGAGACCTTACAGAAAACATTTGTGAGTCATACCCAACACAGGTTTGTATCTATACTATATAAAGAATTCTCAAAACTCAATAGTAATAAATAGATCCAGTTAGACAAAAGGCAAAAGACACGAGACATTTCAACAAAGTTTAGATGCCAAATACACAAATAAAAAGATGTTCAATATCATTAGTCATTAGGGAAATACAAGTTAAAAATCACTGCACACCTGTCAGAATAGTTTTTTTTTTTTTAAGATTTATTTATTTCTATATACAAGAGCTGGGGGATAGGCCAGAGTTGCAGGAGGTGAGAGGATTCACCAGAGACAGAGTGGGGAACAGAACAGGCAGACTGACTGAAACACATTGCTGAGGGGAGCAGTGGGCAAAACAGGAGAGGTCTGCTATGCCATGTGCGTCCCCTCCCTGGCTGGCGGCAGGGATCGAACTTGTGCTGCAGTGGCTGCGGTTTGCTTCATAGTGCATTGCTCAACCCACTGTGCCACCAGGGCGGGCCCCAGAATAGTTTTTTTAAAAATACTGTTAACATCAGATTCTGGCAAAAATATGGAGAAATCGGATCTCATTTGTTGTCAAGAATGTTGAATTGTATACCCACTGTGGAAAAAAGTTTGGCTATTTCTTATAAAACCAGACATAAACTTGACCATATGAAAACCTGTTTATAAGGCTCATAACAGTTTTATTAATATTCAAAACCTGTAAGTGGGGCCTTTGTGGTGGCACAAGGGGTTAAATGCTGCACTGTGAGCATCTGCATCCCCGGTCATGGAGGTGACCCACATGGCACAGCAGACCTCTTCCTGTCTCACCCGCTGCTCCCCTCAGTAGTGTACTTCAGTCTATCAGCTTGTTCTGTTCCCCACTCTGTCTCTGGTGAATCCTCTCACCCCCCACACTCTGTCTTGTACCTCAGTTCTTGTATGCATAAATAAATCTTTAAAAGAAAAAAAAATTATAAGTAACCCAAGTATCCTTCAACATGTAGTTAAAGTAAACCAGTTTGCACCATGAACTCTGCAATTAAATGGAATGATCCATTAATACCTCTAAATTGAAGAGAAGTATGCTGAATGTAAAACATCCATCTCTAGGGCCTCCCTGGTTGCACAGTGGGTTGAGCAACGCACTATGAAGCAAACCACAGCCACTGCAGCACAAGTTCAATCCCTGCCACCAGTCAGGGAAGTGACCCACATGGTGTGGCAGACCTCCTCTGCTTTGCCTGCTGCTCTCCTCAGCAGTGTACTTCAATCTATCTGCCTGTTCTGTTCCCCACTCTGTCTTTGGTGAATTCTCTCACACCTCTGGTCTGGGCCCCTGTGTTTGTATGCATAAATAAATAAATCCTTAAAAAAATAAAAGTTCCTTTAAAAAAATAAAACATCCAATCTCATACTGTATGGTTCCCTTTGTGTAAACTAATAATAAACTATAGAGATGAAAAACATTAGTGGTGGTTAGAGTGGGGATAGTGGGGAGGGGAAGAAAGAGAGGGAGAGGGAGCTCTAGAGTCTTTGTGGTGTGACAACCTTGGAAGTGTTGTATATCTTGAGTGTGGTGCTGTTTACAGAAATCTACACATGGGCTAAAATAACAGAATTATACACATATTGTACCAATGCTGACTTTCTGATTTTTATATTAAACTATAATTATGTAAGGTAAGATGTACCATTAGGAGAAATTAAGTGAAGGGTATTATCTTTGCAACTTCTTGTGACTTTATTAATTCAATATAAAAAGTGAAAAAACAAAACTAAACATAACCAATACAGTGCATGAAATCTACTTCGAAAAGCAAAACTGAAATATTTTAGGATAGTTGGGGAAATTTGTATATGACTGAATGTTAAATGAAATTAAGAAATTACCATAAATTTTCTTAACCGTGATGGTAGTATTTTTGGGAGAATATCCTCATTATAAAAAGATGCATATTAAAGTATTTGGAATGAAAAATTTTGATGTTTACAACTTTCAAAAACTATGTTTTTCAGTATATAGAAAGAGAACACATATTCTTTCTACTCTTGTGTAGAATCTCATTTCCAAAATAAAACATTTGGGGCAAAATTACCTGGGCTTTCTACAGACCAATGCCTTATAGCTTAAGGCTCCTAGGTGCGCGCCTTGGTTAACTGCCCTGCCCTGCTTGGGGATCGCCTTCCTCAAGCTCCGGGTCACACTTGATTCTCACCCTCCCTCCAAGTGCCTTTGCTCCAATCCCGGGTTCGGAATATTAACGGACACCCATCGAGAGGAAAGTACCTCCGAGATTCCTAGAGAGGCAGGCCTGGCGACTTGGGGAGCGGAAGCTTATCCCGAGACACTTCCTGTCCGGTCATTGTTCTCGCACCGGCAGGCGCTGGGGTCCCGGCGAGTCGGCCTCCTGTGCTAGGGCCCGCGAACTCTGGTCGGTCTCAGCGCGGCGCTCGGTAAGCAGGGTTTGCAGGGGTGGGCACGAATGTCGGGGTCACGGGAGGGGTCTTTCCAAAAACTACCCGCAGCGTTCTTCCCTTGGGGACCCCATGCAGTCTGTTTTAGGGGCGGCTTTGCAGCCCTCCACTTCGGAAACCCGGCTGCCGCCTACCGGGGGCCTGGCCTGGGGAAGATTGGACGCGGATTGCCACAGGGGTCAGGCTTACCCGGGAACAGGGCTGCTTGGGGTCAGAGGTGGAGGGGTTGGAAATAGGGATGCAGCACTTAGGGAAAGGGCTTCGAAAGGCAAGCCTTAATATGGATTTCTGTGCTGTGTGAGGCTGGATGCAGATTGAGATTTGATCAGACGGCTGATAACAGTACTTGTAGCAGGCGGTCTGCGTGTACACAAGGTGAAACGACTGTTAGCGCCCTTCCTACCTGTTCCACTGAGCTGGTCGTAGAGAGATTCCTCTACGATGAATATATGTTGCAGGAATGAAAGGATTGTGATATGCTAGAAATTCAACGTATACATTAATTTGACAGGAGTCAACATAGGAAAAAGAATATGTAGCAGCATTAAATAAACTTAGCACTTTTTTACCCTAACAAAACTTCAAAAGGGTAATAGAGAAAATTCAAACTCTTCATTAGCAACCAAAATAGTAACGTAATGTTTCTCACATGCAGACACCCAGAGCCCTGACTTCGCTGCAATAAAAGGTTACAACTGTTAAGTGGTAGTGGTGTAATTTGATATGGTCCTTTTAGAAAGCCGTTTGGTAATACATGTAAACTAAAAATCCTTAAACCAATCAAGACTCCCTCTATTCTAAAGAAATAATTCAGCAAAGGGGGAAAAAACTATTTGCAAAGGACTTTTTTTTTTATTTATATGTATTTGACATTAGTTGTGGTCCCCATGGATTTCCCATCACCATATCACCAGTGCACCATCAACTCAGTCCCTTGTGCTCTTTCTGCCCTCAACCCATTCCTTCCCCTCTCCCCACAAAGTGTCCCTGATTTGTCCTTGTCCTTTTGTTTTTTGGGGTTTTTTTAATATTATTAGTATTGTTATTATTCTTTTCCTTGGTCACTTATTTGGTTCCCTTATATTCCCTTTAGGGGTATTTTATTATTCCATCCGATATTTTTCTTTTGCCTTCTGACTTAACTTCGCTGAGCATAATCCCTTCTAGTTCCATCCATGTTTCTATGAATGACTCTAGTTTATCTTTTTTGATTGCTGAATAGTATTCCATCGTGTATATGTACCACATATTCTTGATCCAGTTATCTGTTTTTGGGTATTTAGGTTGTTTCTAGGTCTTACCTATTGTAAATAGTGCTGTAGATAGGGGTGCAGGTATTCTTCTGAATCCGTGTTTTTGCGTCTTTTAGGTATATTCAAAGGACTTTTTTAATTTTTTTTTAATTTTTTTTAAAGATTTATTTATTTATGCATACAAGCACTGGTGTACAGGCCAGAGATGTGGGGGTCGGGGGTGAGAGGATTCACCACAGAGAGCAGGGAGCAGAACAGGCAGATCAACANAAGTACACTGCTGAGGGGAGCAGCGGGCACAGCAGGAGAGGTCTGCCGCGCCATGTGGGTCCCCTCCCAGGCCGGCAGCAGGGATCGAACTCGTGCCGCAGTGGCTGTGGTCTGCTTCATAGTGCGTTGCTTAACCCACTGCGCCACCAGGGAGGCCCATCAAAGGACTCTTTTTAAACATTAGTTGTTCTTTAAAAAATGAACTACAAAGGACCTCCCTTGTGGCACAGGGGGTTCAGCGCAGCTGCTGCAGCTGAGTTTGATCACTGGCCTAGGGGCCTGGGAGGTGACCCACATGGTGTGGCAGACCTCTCCTGCCTTGCCAGCTGCTCCCCTCAGCAGTGTACCTCAGTCAATCTGCCTGTTATGTTCCCCACTCTGTCTCTGGTGAATCCTCTGATACCCCTCTCTCTGCACACCTCTGGCCTGTACTCCAGCTCTTGTGTGCATAAATAAATAAAATCTTTTTGTTTTTAAAGGTTTTTTTTAAATTTATTATACAGGCACTGGGGTACAGGGCAGTGAGAGGATTCACCAGAGACAATGCTGGTAGCAGAACAGGCAGATTGAAGTACACTGGTGAGGGGAGCAGGGGTTGAGGCAGGAAAGGTCTGCTGTGCTATGTTTGTCACCTCCCTGGCCGAGGATCGAACTGGTGCTGCAGTGGCTGCTGATGCTTCATAGTGCAGTGTTTAACCCCTTGCACCACTAGGGAGGCCCCAATAAATAAAATCTTTTTTTTAAAAGATTTATTTATTTATGCATACAAGAGTTGGGTACAGGCCAGAGTCACGGGAGGTGAGAGGATTCACCAGACAGAGTGGGGAGCAGAACAGGCAGACTGAGTTAAACACACTGCCAAGGGCAGCAGCGGGTGAGGCAGGAGTGGTTTGCTATGCCATGTAGGTCCCCTCCCTAGCCGCTGCAGGGATCAAACTCATGCTGCAGTGGTTGCTTCATAGTGCGTTGCTTAACCCACTGCACCACCAGGGAGGCCCCCCCAATAAATAAAATCTTAAAAAAAAATTAACTGGAAAAATCAAGAGTCCTTTTACTAAACCAGTGGTTCATAAGTAGGTGATGATTAAATTATAGCCAGAATTTAGAATACTATGTAAAAATGAGATAGCTCTATAGGTTTTTATAGTGCAAGGTCTAGCTAAGGCTATTGTGAAATACAGAAATTTACTTTAAAAAAAGAATGCAGATTGTTAACAATCTGCACTAAACAAAATTTGTGTTGTAATAGCCCTTTAAAAAAACCAATTGTGATAGTTGTGGAAGTATGCCTTCCCATAGTTGAAAAGAGAAGGTTTATGAAGTCTTAGTTGTCAGTGTGGTTGGAGGTTTTTCCTTAGAAGAAATGTCTTAAATTCTATGATATGCAATCGTTATCTCGTTGGAGATGAACCAGGGGTGATTTTTCTTCATCATTTTCTGTATTTAGCAAATTTTTACAATAAAAATAGGTTAACTTTATAATTTAAAAACTCAATATAATCGATCAGTTAGTAATGTGATTATTGTGGAAACATCTTGATGGTACCCCTTCATCCTATGAGGAAGAAGACATAGACCCTGTGTCGAGTGACTACCCCCCAGGCACTGGTGATCTTGGGCAGTGGACTATGTGGCATCCAGGCAAACCTCTGCTTAGTGCTAATAACACTTTCTGATTTCTCGGTAGAAGAGACATCCTGGCTCCGGGAAGAAACTCAAGAAGCAGCTTTTTAAACATAAAAGATTAATGGGGCTTGACTGCTGCTGGGCAGCCCCCAGCTATAGTTGTTCCCCTGCTGAGCAGAGAAGATGACTGCAGAATTGAGAGAGGCTATGTCTCTGGCCTCTTGGGGCCCAGTGACAGTGAAAAAAGAAGAGGAAGAGGAGGAAGACATCTTAGTTCAGGCATCCAGCCAACAAGTGCACTCTGAGAACATCAAAGTCTGGGCTCCCGGGGAGGGTCCTCACACAGGCCTTGATGTGGCAGAACGGGAGGAAAAGGTAAGTAATGGTTTGGCAGGAGGAAAGACACAAGACTTGATAGTTTCAGAGGGAACTCGCCCTCTGTGTCCACACCAGGAGTCCTGTTTTCTGTTTTTTAAAGTTATTTGTTTCTGCATATAAAAAGTGGGATACAGTGCTGTGGGGGTGAGGGGATTCACCAGAGACAGAATGGGGAGCAGAACAGGCAGATTGAAGTACACTGCTGAGGGGAGCAGCGGGAAAGACAGGAGAGGTCTGCTGCGCCATGTGAGTCACCTCCTTGGCCAGGGATCAAATTCATGCTGCAGTGGCTGCAGATAGCTTTATAGTGTTGTGATTCAATCGCTTGTGCCACCAGCGAGGCCCTGGGAGTCCTGTTTTTGGGACTTCAGTCCTTTAAATATATTCGAAAGGTTCTCTTACAGATGTGACATTCAGTCCTTTCTTTTAACCAGTGGTTCTCAAACTTGGCCACACAGAATTACCTGGGGAGCTTTTTATAAAATCTCTGTGCCTGTGCCATAAATTGATTTCTAAGAGTGGAACTCTCATCAGTACTTCTCGAGCTTTAAATACATAGGAACCACCTGGGGGATCTTGTTAAAAATACAGATTCTGATTCTGGAAGGTGTATGGTGTGGTCTGAGATTCTCCAAAGTGATTCTGATCTGCGGAGCGCACTTCAGTGATGCCCAACCCTGCACTGTGCTGTGGTCTTGAATATTGTCACACACCCATTTTCAGCACTAGACAGATGAGGGCCAGGGTTCTCCAAAGCCTGTCTGTAGTAATGATATTAAAACTGTTTTCTTTGACTTTTAGACCTTAGCAAATTTACTCTGCAAAAACTTCCCATATCCCCTTTTCTCCTGTCAGTGACTCACTGGCAAGTTAAGTTTGGATGCTGGAGAGGTCACTGGGTTGAAATCAAAATGATGGGGAAGAAGTTGCTGGCTTCTCTGCCTAACTCACCTTGGGGACTAGGGAAAACTGACTTGCTTTTTTTTAAAAAAAAAAAAAAGTGTTGTGACTTCCAGAATCAGTACTCATGGTCCTCATTCTCAAAACTATAATGATACCGCCTTCCACCAACAATCCCTTCACACGCCCACCTGTGTGCGCTTGTCTTTAGGGTCAGAACATGTTCTGGGACATGGCAGTGGTCCTGAAAGCAACGCAGGAGGGTCGTGCTTCTTCACCCCTTGGCAATTATTCATTACCGGGGACGCTGGCTAAGAGAGAGATACTGGAGACTCATGGGAACATGACCTCTCTAGGTAAGGTTCAGCCCATGATTTAGTCTGACCACTGGGGTTTCTTAGACTCTTTAGAGACTGATGGTCTGGTCTCCTAACTTGAGCAGCACACAGTATTAAGGTGTTAAAAATTTCAGGGAGAGCTGGACAGAAGAATGCTGAAAATGCCTATGCATCTGTCATGTGAAATGGCTTGTTTTGCTTACACACTCAAGACACCAAACACAAGTGAACACTGAATTTACCTTTTGATCACATTTATTGTTTGGCAGGTTTCCTATCTGTCCATACATGTAGCCTTCTTCATATGCTTTGCTATCATTGTAGGCTGTTGAGCCTCCAAGAGAAGCGAGCTAGTGTTGCAAGGGTCAGTTGTAGGGTGATTTTGAGGAAATATATTGGAGAGGGTCTGTTTTCTAGACTTGTGTAGATTCTTGAGGATTTTGAGCAGTTGTGTCAGACATAATGACATTCAAAACTAGGTCTTCAGGGAAGGTGCAGATGACGTTCTCACCCAGTTCTCTCTCAGCTGGGACTCAAGAAAGAAAAGGATGTTAATAGGCCTGACCAGCAGTGGCGGAAGGCTGCCTGTGGACAAGCGACATGTAACTGAGTCAGAAACTTTATAGTCATGAGTCCTGCTTTACAGGCGCAATCCTGAGATGACTGCTCAGGCCCCTTTTGGCACTCATGTTTTCTTAGCCCAGGTGCCCGGCTGTGCCTGTATATTCCTAGCTCTGCTTCGTAGCCAGTCCCTCAGGCAACAAGTCACTTGCTTAAAACAAAGTTTTAGGGATCTCCACCTTTCATTTTCTGGTCTCTTTCATTCCCCAAACTCTCAACAGCTCCCCCACTTCTGCTTTCTCTTTTGTTCTGTCCATCACTCCTGTTTCCTTTCTGTATTTGTTGTCTGACTCTAGCAGCTGCACCCATCCACCAGGGACGGACTCCATTTTCCTTCTCTGCCTCTTTCGTCCAGACCCTGTTTGCAGCCAAGACTTAACTTTCTGTGCCATTTTCATAGCACAAGTATTGTGGGAATATGAGCTGTAGGAAGTACATTAGAGAGCAGTAACCCTAACTCCCTCTGGAGGTGCATTTCCTATTCTGTAAGCTGGGGTACGTTCATTCAATAAATACAGGATTTGTTGGGGCCCTGAGCACTGTGATAGGAGCTG
Source organism: Galemys pyrenaicus (assembly GCA_019455555.1). Lineage (NCBI taxonomy): Eukaryota > Metazoa > Chordata > Mammalia > Eulipotyphla > Talpidae > Galemys > Galemys pyrenaicus. The sequence goes on from JAGFMF010011466.1 coordinate 8,966,921, forward strand.
GGCTACAGGTCACAGCTCGCACATAAGGAGAGTAGTTTCATCTTGATGATAAAATTGAATAATGATATTAAACAAAGTTCTCTGTGAATTTTGGTGTTACTTGGTTGTTAACTTCAGGGAGTTTTATATACCATTTCCTATATATTATTTAATGTGGAGTTTATACGTTTAAAACCATGTTTTTTGTTTTTTTTTTTTAAGATTTATTTTATTATGCATACAAGAGCTGGCGTACAGGCCAGAGGTGCGGGTGGTAGAGGATCCACCAGAGACAGAGTGGGGAACAGAACAGGCAGACTGCTGAAACACATTGCTGAGGGGAGCAGAGGGCCAGACAGGAGAGGTCTGCTGTGCCATGTGGGTCCCCTCCCTGGCCGGTGGCAGGGATCAAACTCGTGTTGTAGTGGTTGCGGATTGCTTCATAGTGCGTTGTTTAACCCACTGTGCCACCAGGGAGGCCCTAAAACCATGTTTTTAAGCCTTTGAGCATAACTTATTTTTATTTCATTTATACATCTAAAAATATTTTTATTAAAATGAAAACAGTTGTACTTTCTTTAATTCTTAATTTAAGCTTAAAATTTTATAAATGTTTAAAACTTTTTTAAAGAAGACTTTTTAATTTTTATTTATTTCTTTTTTTAAAGATTTATTTATGCATACAAGAACTGGGGTACAGGCCAGAGGTGCAGGGGGTGAGAGGCTCCACCAGAGACACTGGGGAACAGAACACGCAGATGGACTGAAACACACTGCTGAGGGGAGCAACGGACAACACAGGAGGGGTCTGCTGCACCATATGGGTCAGCTCTCTGGCTGGTGGCAGGCATCAACTCGTGCTGCAGTGGCTGCGTTTTGCTTCATAGTGTGGTACTTAACCCATTGTGCTACCAGGGAGGCCCCCACAACATTATAAACACCTATATGACAGACTTACAAATCTTACATATAAATTCTTAAAAATACACAGCTTTTTTTAATTTAATGAATTAAACTTAGAAATAGTAAATCAAATTACCTTTCATAGCTCAGAGTATAGTCACCAGCTAGGATGGCAGATCTTTTTTCAAAATTGAAAGAAAAGTATTGTTTTAAAATTTATTATTGGGGGCTTCCCTCATGGCGTGAGGGGTTAAGCACCTGCACTATGAAACAGTGAAAGCCACTGCAGCACGAGTTTGATCTCCAGCTAGGGAAGTGACCCACATGGCATGACAGACTTCTACCACGCCTGCTGCTCCCCTCAGCAGTGTATTTCAGTCTGCCTGTTCTGTCCCCCACTCTGTCTCTGGTGAATCCTTTTACTCCTTTGCTTCTCTGGCCTATGCCCCAGTTCTTATATGCATAAATAAATCTAAAAAAACATGCATGCTATGCATGTTTCAGTTGTGCTCTGACTGTGCTGTGTTCTAGCTAAGCACAAATGAGATTTCAGTTTATTTCTTCATTATTTCTATACTTAATCTGTACTTTCCTAGGGTTACAGTAATCCGATAAGATCCAAAAAATAAAAAATACCATCTCAAGCTGCAGGTTCTTGGTTATTGGCTAATTAATTGCCTAAAGAGTTTTGAGCTCCAGCACGCAAAATGGGCATTAATTCTCTTTTCTTAGACCTTGGGCACTTGCCAAGACTCTAGCTCTGTAATAATTTTGACATAAAGCATGAGGAATGGTATGTGTTAGTGACTCTAATTATTATAGTTCAGCAGTTCCCATTGTCTTCATCTTTTAAGTGTTTGTAATGTTCTAAATCACAGTACGAAGGGTGGGGATATAATAGGACTGTGAGCTAGAGCGTTCCTGGCTTTTCTTCCTGTTGGAAGAACTGCTTGGTGGGCGATGGGAAGCCGACATGGTCAGTGATGAGTTCTAAAGGAAAGTAGGTGAAAAGAAGCAGGAAGGAGATATTTGAGGGAGAAAAATAAGGTGAGATGTAGGTACTAAAGAGTAGAGAGCATGCAGTGGATGCATGCCTTGCCGCCACGGCCTCACTGCCCACTTCTAGCTGACACTGCCAGCGGTCTCTCTGCAGGCTCGCTTTCCGCTCCTGCTGGCCTTGTTGCATGTGCCTTATTAGCTGAGTTTTTCTGAGTGTGGTGGTTTAATTCACAAATTTGACAGGTGCCGACTCTGCCCACACTGGCTGCTTGAACACACATTAGGTGTCATGGGGGGTGGGCTGGAGAGGGAACAACCACAGAGAGCTATGGTGCTGCTGACTGGGGCAGTGTGGAGCAGAGACATGACAAGAGTTTTGTAACTTAAGGCTATTTTGCTGTTCTCACGATGTTTTTGACATTATGGCGCACGCTATGCATGTCTCAGACTTAATTCAGAAAGGTTGACTTTCTTTGACTCAAGAAAAGCTGTTTCCTCAGTAGGAGGGGGATGCTTTTTACTCTTCATGTTTTGACTTCCTTCCTGAATGACTGTCTATCCCCATGGCAACTCTTACCTGCCTAAGGTTTGTCTTCTGGTCCTGGCACTGGTCCAGCTGAAAGTCACTGCTCGCTCAGAGCACCTGGTGTGCTCCAGGCTATTCTCAACAGTGGACACAGAGTAACTCAGTCATTCCTCTCCCTGTCTTAGGAGGCACATACTGTTATTGTCCCTATTTTAGGGATAATAAAACGAAAGCACAGAGAAGTTGTGTTATGGCCCAAAATCATGCAACTGGTACGTGGCAGAACAGGCAGCTCAGACCAGGCAGTCTGGCTTCAGAACCCATCTCATTAACCTTGCGCTGCTCAGTGCTCCAGATGCTTTTGGCTGCTGCAGCCGTTTTGGCAGCCAGTGAGTCATTCTGTGTATACTCACCTTTCTTTGCTGTCTAGCATCCTCATACGTAAAAGCATTGATTAGATCTTTGTTCATAGGTAGGGAAATCTCTCCTAATTAACTGATGATTTGTAAGTAAATCCACACTGGGTAGCTATGGTCAGAAGGCAAGCCTGGGGAGAGACTGGTGTCCTTCATAACCAGGCTTAACTGCGAGATTAGGTGCTAGGCAAGTGGGAGAAGGGCTGTTTGGACCCACCTTCTCCAGCATGGAGCAGTGGGTTGAATGTCTAACGGAGGAAAGTGGAGGTGCTGGCAACACCATGAGTCTGTAGATTCTGCCCCAGTTGTGAGAGAGGACACACACCCGCAGAAGAACCTGTAGGGGGAAGGTAATGTGAAGGAATTCTTATTTCGGATGAAGCCATTTTGCGAGTTGGAAGTTGCACATTTCCTGTGCAACTGAGTGGTGGTTTAATTCACAAATTTGACAGGTGCCAACCCTATTCTTTTTTTTGACCAGATAAAGCTGATGTTTGTATTTTTTCTGGTTGTTGTAGCAGGTGCTGAAACCAAGAACCCACAATTCTTGGTTCCAAAAACTGAGATATGTGATGAAGCAGAGAAAGCCTTCATAATATCAGAAAAAATGCAGAAAGATGACCCTCAAGGACCTCAGTTAGGTGAAACCTGTGAGAAAGGAAACATATTAAAAAGGCAGAGAATAAAGCGGGAAAAGAAAGATTTCAGAGAAGTGACCGTGAGAGACTGTCACATACCTGAAAACTTCAAAGAAGAGGAAGACCAGAAATATCAGAATTATGGGGAAAGATACAGCTTTAATTCTGGTCCTGCTAAAAATCAGAAAAGCCAGCCTGGGCAGAAACCTTTCACCTGTAGTGTGTGTGGGAAAGGGTTTAGTCAGAGTGCAAACCTTGTGGTGCATCAGCGGATCCACACTGGGGAGAAACCCTTTGAATGTCACGAGTGTGGGAAGGCTTTCATTCAGAGTGCAAACCTCGTTGTCCATCAGCGGATCCACACTGGACAGAAGCCGTATGTTTGTTCAAAATGTGGGAAGGCCTTCACTCAGAGTTCAAATCTGACTGTCCATCAAAAAATCCATTCCTTAGAAAAAACCTTTAAGTGCAGTGAATGTGAGAAAGCCTTCAGTTACAGCTCGCAGCTTGCTCGGCACCAGAAGGTGCACATTACGGAAAAATGCTATGAATGTAATGAGTGTGGGAAGACATTTACTCGGAGCTCAAACCTCATTGTTCACCAGAGGATCCACACTGGGGAGAAGCCCTTTGCCTGTAATGATTGTGGCAAAGCCTTTACCCAGAGTGCAAACCTTATTGTGCATCAGCGAAGCCATACTGGTGAGAAGCCATATGAGTGTAAAGAGTGTGGAAAAGCCTTCAGTTGTTTTTCACACCTTATCGTGCACCAGAGAATCCATACTGCAGAGAAGCCGTACGACTGCAGTGAGTGCGGAAAAGCCTTCAGTCAGCTCTCTTGCCTTATCGTGCACCAGAGGATTCACAGTGGAGATCTTCCTTATGTGTGTAACGAGTGTGGGAAGGCCTTCACGTGTAGCTCATACCTACTTATTCACCAGAGAATCCACAATGGGGAAAAACCCTATACGTGCAACGAGTGTGGCAAGGCCTTCCGGCAGAGGTCGAGCCTGACTGTGCACCAGAGAACCCATACTGGGGAGAAGCCCTACGAATGTGAGAAGTGCGGTGCGGCTTTCATTTCCAACTCACACCTCATGAGACACCACAGAACCCATCTTGTTGAGTGACATAGTAAGAAGAAGACGTTGGCATCGAGCGTACCCTTCTACCTTGTTAGAGACCTCTGCTGTTTCCTTCCTCCTTTAAGATCTGAAGTCTGCTGTGTCTTTCAAATCTACAGTTTTTAGGGGTGTAGCACAAAAAAAAAGCAGGCATTTTCAGAGGCTATTTTAAAGAAAATGAAAACTAAGCACTGAAAGCAAAGCCTATGTTCTTAACTGTGCCCTAAGGGGTCATGATGTCTAAAATGGAATGTGGCTGTCTTAGAAATGGGTCAGACAAAGCTAAGTGATAAAAATCCCATTTGAGGAAAGATTTTTAACTTTGTTTTTTTAAAGTAAGAATCTTTTGATCAACAGGCAGGTTACTGTATAGTTCTGTCTGGTGGAATTCTGGAGCTTTGAACCTTTTATACTAGTGTATTGGCTAAGCCGTAACTAGTTAAGACAACCACCTGGAGTAACAGTTCACCAGTAACTCACCTCTGAGCATTTGTAAGCTTTCCATTCCCTAGGTCATTTTTTTTTTTAAAAAACAAAACAGCCAGTGAACTGTCTGCTATTACTAAAACAGAAGTAGGACATGGCCCTTTCTTTCCTGGTCTCTTGAACCTTTGTATGCTAAAGCTCTGGGGTCTCCTGACCAGTCCCTTCTGCCTTTCCCCTGCTGCATGGAAAGTACTTGAGGATGGATGGAGACAGCACACCAGGGCCACTAGTGCTTCTGCACTGTATGGTTTGCTAAGATCAGCAATTCTCCAGATAACCCCTAACTCCCATGACATTCCATTTGAGTGAGATTCTACAGTAACCTCCAGAAGAGTCAAAGAATAAAGGTTGCCCAAAGGCACTTGTCTTTGCCCAACCACTTGTCTTTACTCTCATTCTGCTCAGACCCAGAGGCTGTTGGGGTTTTGATCTCACTTTCTGAATGGTCTTTAGAGGAAATGAGCAATTAGTGCTCTTCTAATTCTGAGAGGATCAGAGAAAGTAAGGGGAAGGGAGGAGGCAAGAATGAGCATCCCACGGTCTTAATTTGTTTTTTTTTTTAAGAAGTTCAGAGGTATTGGAATGTGAAAATTTAAAAGGATGAAGAAGCTGGCCAAGGTAAGATACCTTTGTTACCACTGAGCCTTTATTCCTGGTAGAATGATTTATAAAACTATGCAATAGGTAATTATGTAATAATATTACCTTGTATTTATACAGATCTTTATTTTTTGTTTGTTGCTGTTCACGTATAGAATCAGGATACCCAGCACTTAATGTCTTGCTTTCACATAGACCATGACCTTAATTCTCACAACACTGAAAGAGGCATTGGCCCCTTTTACCTTAGCGCGCTCACACAACACAAGGTTAAACAACACGTGAAGCTTGTACTTAAATCCAGGACCAAAATCCAGGTTCATTTTGTTCTGTGCTGCTTGTCTAACCACCTGTAATCCCCACCCAGATCTGTGGGAGAACCTGAGAAAGGAGTATGTAGTCTATTTTCAGGTGACGAAGCTGAGATGACAGATTTTGGGGTGTGCCTTAGGCAGCGTGACCAGCAAGCAGCCAATCTAAGACTGCAGTTTGAGTATACTGGTTTTGGGGTCTCTTGCTCCACCACTTTCAGCATGCAAGAGCTTTTATCATCAATGCGGTGCAGTGTGACTAATGAGAAGCCCCTGCTTTTATTGTCTCATTGCCACAAGACTAAATTTTTTTAACCTCATTTTTATTTTTATTTTTATTTATTTTCTTACATTGTTCGTTTTTGTACAGTATTTTCTTTGCAAGACTAAATATTAATCAACACAGTTTTTGGTAGCTCACAGAGCACTTTCACAGACAGAAGCTTTCATAGGAAGTTTAGTGGTTTCCTCTTCCTTCACTTTTCTTCACCCTTCAACTATAGTTTATATGAAGGCACATGTCACTGCTTTTCCCGGTGTCGCTCCAGGTCATACAGATTCAAACACAAGAAATTAATAAAATTCGGAAGTCAAAATCAAAGTGCATGTGTCCTTGCTGACCCTGACGGTGACTATTCCTCTCCCCATACTGGGAATGCAGATACCCAGAGGTAAACCATGTGTCTCTGCTGAGATTAGGAACTAGTTAGGTCTGTGTGTTTCCCCAGCTCTACCCACATGACCAAGGGGCTCACAGGAGAGGAAAATGAGGTCTGAAGATTTGGGATTAATCTGTGACCCACCAAGAGTCAAACATACACACTCATGAAAGTCAGCTGGGATTTGTGACTGACAAGACAAACTGAGTTTCATAGTGTGTATTTGTCCTCATAAGTGATGATTACATTTTCCTTGGTCGTGGATGATTGTCCTTTCTTGGCTTAAGACTTCCATTCATAAATGATTCAGAACAGCTACTCCAGGTGATTGTGACATAGTTAGGTCTGGCAATTGGCGCATCAGCATTGCAGTCAACAGTGCTTTTCCACCTTGGCTGCTTGTTGGATTCGCCCAGAGCACTTTAGAAATGTTGTATTCCCAGACCACAGTAATGTTTAAAACTCTGGAGCTGAGTCCAGGGTGCAACCAAGGTTTGAACAACTGCAATAAAATCGTCAAATAAATCGTCAGACCACCTGTATGTTTCATCAGAGGTGGGGGCCTCCAACTTAAAGAATGTTCTGTGTGCAGTGTTCTTGTGGTTTCAGCAAACATGACACTTGATGACACTGACTGTGCTGAGTTTTCTTCCATGTCTGTGCCAACCCTTGGCTGTTAGAATTTTGTGACCTAATTTATATTTTAAGTGACTGTACCAAACATTTTATTTATGAGGAAACCAATATACATACATTTTACATAAGATTTTATGTTCCTCATTCAACAAACTGACTTTTGACATTTCTACTTATATTTCATCTCCAAGTTTTCCACAAACTTGCACCCAGGTTCAGGATCTTCATCCTTCATAAATCATGTAAGCCTAGTGGATTAATGGACAGTTCATATCCTTCTCCAGCTAGTAATAGCTCTCTCTCCTGATTGAATTCCAGCTCTCAGAATCAGTTACTACCCACCTCGTTCTGTACAGTTTTTGCTAGAGGAGGAATGACTATTTGTCAGAGTTGGCTTAAGTTTTCCTTTTCCTTGGGGTATGTCACTTCTCCCTTGGCTAGTCCTGAAGTGGGTGGGAAGTCTGATGCCTTGTTTTCCTCAGTTGCCAAGCGCTGTCAACCCTCTAGTATAAAAGAGCCAGGCCTTGTGATGGATGCTAACTGTAGATCTTGACATGAAACAGCAGAGGTGTATTAAGTGCTGCACAACGATGCAGATAAAATGAAATCCTCTGGGCACACAGGAGAGAGACTTCCTCAATACACACACACCACACAGTTGGCTCTGATTTCTCCAGGTTTAAGAAGAGAACTAGGGGTGTCTTTGGGCAAAGCTAATCCTTCTGTGCTTTGGGTCCTCTCCCATCCCTTGCATAGGCAGTTGCCCCTCCCTACACCTGTCGCTTCTCCAGTTGCTCTGCCATCCAGTGTGCCTAACCTTTCTGGGGTCACAACCCCTATAAGAGTCTGGTGGAGGTTGCTAGGCTTCCCAGAAAAATGCAAATTGTACCACCAGTTTTGTTCTCATTTGCAGGAGCATATAGTTTCTGAGGCCAATCCGTGGATCCTCTAGAAACTGTATAACCGCAAGTGACTCTTTGTAAGTGTGATCAAACTAAGTGGGAATCTAATCTTTTAAATCTGGCATTTTTTGGATTCCCTCTCTGAGCAAATGTCAGTCGTATTCTCGCCACCAAGACTGGACACCCAGGAATTTTTTCTGGCTTCTATGTTATTCTTTAGTCATTTCAAAAATGTATGTTATATACCCTCTTTGTGACAGGCTTGTGTGGCAGACCCTCTTTGTGCGAGGTCCTGGGTATTGAAGCAAGCAAGGTGTACCAAACCCTTTTCTCGTGTTTCTTTAGGGGATAAAAGGTCTGGATCCCCTAAAGTGATTTCCTTAGTTCTTCATAATCTCTTTCCATCATCATCTCTATACTTCATGTATCTTTCCTTCAACCTAGAGGCATATGCTCGCTCTTCCCTGTGCCTTTCCTCTGCTTACACTGTCCTCATCACCTCTCTCACTCACGCCCTGCTACTTTGCCTAGCTTTAGGTTTCTTTTAAGATTTGCTTTTAGCCCTATCTGGGAAATCTCAGACTGCCCTGTGGCCAAGGACATAGCTACAAGTGTAGCAAAATGAATATACTGGGTGTAGGGAGTTTAACTGTGTTTTGGAGTGAAAAAAAAATCTGGATTTAAAGTTGTCTATATAATACAGTTCCTATATAATGTATTCACATATAGTATTAAAAATATACAGATAAATCAGAAGTGGAAGTCGTTAAGTGACTTGTTCATAGCCATATAGATGGTAGATTGCAGAGCTCAAACTTAGGTCCTGGGGATAATAGAATTGTCAGTGATTAAAAGGGCTTTCAGAGTAATTCCTGTATTTTTCTATAAGCAAGAATTTTTGTAATCAGGGAAAAATATTTACATGTTTAGTTTAATTGTATTAACTGTAAACAGTATCTTAGTTTCCCATTTTGTAAGATGCAGGATGCACCCTGCCATTTCTCCCCTTTCCACTTCTCTGCCTCTGACAATGTCAAGTCTGATAATTTTTAATTTTTTTCCTTTAACCATAGTTTTTTATAATTAATGATTTGATCTAGCAGTTGGCAATAAATGGCAGGAATGTTATGACCATCTAAATATTGTACACTGCAGATCTAAGTAGGCTACTATGATTGTATTTCCTTTTTGGAACAGTTTGTTTTTTTTTTTTTAATTTCTAGTTGCCTTTCTATTCCCCTTTTTACACTACTTTCAGCACATCCTTGATTAATTTCAGATTCTCCATCCAATCAGATAATCTGTTGAGTCCCCTGATTTTTCCTTATATGTTTCCTTTCCAGGTGCCTCCAGCCTTCTGCTCAAGTCTGTCCTTGGTGTTCTTTCTGCTCACTGGTCTCTTGTTATCCTGGGCTCTGTGGTGTCCTGAATTCCATATCTTCCTCTTTCTTCATTTACTCCCTCATTTGTCTGCCATCTTATCTTTTGGTCATCTGCCAAGAAAGAGTGTGGATGTCAAAATTGTTGAGAACTTAAATGACTAAGACATTTTCTCTGCCCTCACATTTGGTTGGTAATTGGGCTCTGGAATAATTGTTTGAAAAATTTCTCCAGAAGATCGTAGTCTTACATCATCCACCGTTGCTAATGAGATGTCTGGTACCATTCTGATTTCTTTTTCTCTGGCAGTCAATAAATACTATTTACATTGCTATGGTTTGTTCCCCCGCCCCCATACCTGGAGGCTTTTAAAAGTCTCCTCTTTATTTTTGGTGTGCTCCATTTCTTAAGGTACTCAGTGGAATTTTTCGATCTAATGACTCAGGTACTTCTACTTTTGACAATTTTTCCTTTTTGTACTCTTCCTAGAATTCTTGTCAATCAGATATTGTACCTTTTGGACTGATTCTCAATTACTTTATTCCATTTCCTTGTTTCATGCCACTTTCTGGGCAAGTATCTTTATTTTTTGACCTTCTTAATTTTTTTTGGCAGTCCTTTAATTTCTTGTTTTTCCCTTTTTGTAACATAATCTCATTTTAGAACTACTTTTCAAATCTTAATATTCCAGCTAAGAGGTTTTCTTGTTTCTTTTGTTACTTGAAATAGCCCATTCCCTTTGTGCTCTGCTTTCTTTTTTCTCTTTGATACCTTGTTTGCGCTCATTGGGGACTTTCTCAAACGTTATGATTCTTACTGGTACACAGATACACATATACTATATGTGTGTGCATATCAGAAGCCCAATTTTGATCTCAATGTGGAAGGGGTTTGCCCAATAAAAACTTCCCACTAGAGTAGAAGGGAGACCTCTAAGTGCCAGAATGTAGAGGTCTTTTGCCTGGGACTCATTTCTTTAGCAAAAAAAGCCTCTTATATTATGCCTGGATTTGGATGCTATAAAAAGAATGTTGATATCCTTTGATACTGCAGTACCACTTTTAGAAAACTATCTTAAAACTAAATACTTTGGCAGTTATTTATGCACTTGTTTCATTTTTACAAAACATGGACACAGTCTAAGTGACTGACTATAGAGGGATGACTAAATTATGATGTGATGAAATATGTAACCACACAAATCATAATTTAAAGAATATTTAGTGATGACAAAATGTTCACAGTATTAATCAACAGTACAAAATAGGAAAGGTGAGTATAGAGAACCTAGATTTCTAAAATGTATATGCATAGAAAAAAGTAGAAGGAAACAAATGCATTGGTGGATTAACAGAGGTTTGGTTTTCCTGTGTCTGCATTTTCAATGATTCTGAATTATTTCTGATCAGTAGGGGGAAAGTTAATAAAAGAAAGATCATGGCTTGTTGAGAGTGGTAAGACATACTGGTGATGTGGAATGGGCAGTGGGGAGTGACGGAATAAGGGTCTGAGGAAGTAAAGTGTCCAGTTACCAAGGGCTTCATTCCAGTGAAGTAGCTCACGGGAAGAATATTTGCAGTTCCACTGTTTACAACATAATCACCTTCATGGGGCTGGAGGATGGAGAGTAGGGAGGGGCGAAAGGCATTCTGGAGATCACACAGGCAGTTTTTGAGTAGAAAAGAGATGCAGATCTGACACTGGCTGTCACAGGAAGTCAGAGGGGAGGGGATGGATGTACAAAACATGAGGAGCCCTGAGAGGTGTGGAATATAAGGAAACTAATTCCCAAGGCTGAGAATCTGGACCTCCACACCCTAGTAAGACATGCGTTCTGGCAAATGAAACGACCCAGGTCTGAGAAGCCCTGGTGTCCTAGTGCCTCTCTGGGGCAAGTCAGCGCTTAGCAGGTTGCTGACTATCCTGTTCCCACTCCCCTGCTAGAGCAGTAGCAAGGCTGTAAACACCACCTGATTAGCAGAAGAGTCCCATGCGCCCTGCTCGGCTCTAAATGCCAGGTGTAGTTGATCTCATTTCAATTCTTAGCTGAGGAGGGATGCTTTCGTAATATCCCCACTTTCAAGGCTAATAGTCACACCCAGGATTAGAGTAACTATGAAGCCGGAGCCTGTATCACTTTCTCCCAAGCAAGCCCCCCCACCACACACAGTCCTCAAGAGCCCCTCTTCACATCTAACCATTATTTGTTAAATTGAAAGAACAGTGCTTAACTGTAGTAAAAAGTTCAAAGGTGCAAAAAGCACAGTGTAAAAATTTAGTAAGGCATCCCAGGGTACCCCAAGTAGCAGTATTTTAGAGAAAACCTGTGTAAATTTCTCGAGGTCTCAAGGCTCCCCAGAGAAGCCATTTACAACCCATTTACAATCGTATGTATCCCTCTTAGAACAAAACAGGAATGTAGAATACAGACTCTACACCTTGCTTTTCCTTAGCTTGTTTTGGAGATGATCCTGTATCAGTCTATAAGAGCTACCTCATTCTTTTTTTTCATTGCTGCGCAGTAGTTCCATCCTTTGGATCTATCACAATTCCTCTAGCCAGTGCCCTTTGTAGATATGTAGGTTCTTTTCTATCTTTTGCTATTACAAGCCATTCCATGTTGAATATCCCTGGTGCACGCCATCACTGGTGTGTGTCTGACTTTGTCATCAGTTTAATTGATAAAGGGTAAGTGCATTTGATATTTTGATAGAAACTGCAAGTGTGGTTCCTTGTACGTATGTGAAAAATACCCATTTACCTAAATCCTCTATAAAGCAATTGTTTGGTCTGTTATGTCCTGATAAAGTGAAAATGCTGTTTTAATTTGCAGTCGATGTTTTTGAGTGAAACTGGGTATTGTGTTCAGTGTTTAAAAGCCATGTGTATTTATTCTGCGAATCTCTTGTTCATGTTCATTAACCATTTTCCTCTGTTGGGTTGTTGATCCTTTTAAAAATTGATTTGTATAAACTGTAGTAAAGAAACTACCCTTCTTAACTGTAGTAAAAAAAAACTAACCTTCTTCTATATGTGTTGCAAATATTTTCCCCAGTTTATAGTTCTTTAATTTTTGCTGTTACGATATTTAAGATGTACTGTCAAATCAAAGATGTTCCTTCAGAATTTACCCATGATTGATTGCCTCTAGTCCTTTGAGATAAGTCCATTTGATATTCTTCTCTCAACAAAGTCTGAGATGGGCCATGGCCCTGCCCAGGCCCTTTTTCTCTGGGGTTCAGGAGGAACAACCCAGCAGAACCACAAAGTGTTGTGGGTAGGGAAGAGCCAAGGCCTAGAAACTGGGCTGGTGGAAAGCAGAAAAGTATTGGTGGTTGTCTTGTGCTGGGGTCAGTTATCAAACCCAGCTTGTACCAGGGTCACAGCGGGTACAGGAGGCCCCATTTTAAATAACATGCTGGTTTTTAAAAAAGATTTATTTATGCATACAATAACTGGGGTACAGGCTGGGGTGGGGGGCGTAAGAGGATTCACCAGAGACAGAGTAGGGAGCAGAATAGGCAGATCGACTGAGATACACTGCTGAGGGGAGCAGCAGGTGAGGCAGGAGAGATCTGCTGCATCATGTGGGTCCCCTCCCTGGCTGGAGATTGAACTAATGCTGCAGTGACTGCGGATGCTTCAAAGTGTGGTGCTTAACCCCTTGTACCACCAGGGAGGCCCCCTGACATGTTGGGTTTTTTTTAAGATTTATTTATTTTATGCATACAAGAGCTGGGGTACAGGCCAGAGTTGTGGGAGGTGAGAGGATTCACCAGAGATAGAGTGGGGAGCAGAACAGGCAGATTGAGTGAAATACACTTCTGAGGGGAGCAGCAGGCGAGGCTGGAGAGGTCTGCTGTGCCATGTGGTCACCCCCTTGGCCGGCAGCAGGGATCGAACTCGTGCCACAGTGGCCGTGGTTTGCCCCACAGTGCACTACGCCACCAGGGAGACCCCTGACATGCTGTTCTTTAAAACAATAATAACAATAAAAAACTTCTACAGTAACATTAAAAATGTAAAAACCATTCTTAGTCTGTGGTCAGTGCAACATGGGGTAGCTGGAGTTGGCTTTGGCTTACCTTCCTTGACTTGTTGACTTTTCAAGTAAGCAAGAACTGAGCTTACTTTCTAGGCAAGGAAACACACACTGGTAAAGAAATTCTCTGACTAGCTCCTCGAGGGGGTTTATTGTGTCAGGAAAGTGGGGCTTCATGATTATTGATATTAAACTGATTAAGCTTACACTCTGGAGAACTGAAAGGAGTCTAGAATCTCTGAACTTCAGGGTTGGCCAAGTCAGCAATGTGGCTCTGTTTCACTTTGAATTCCTTTCTTTGCCCTTTTGCGTAATGGTTTTATCTTCAGAGACCAAGATGGCTACAATCTTCTGATTTTCATATCTGCTCACAACTTTCTCCTTACTGCTACTGGAACCTCACCCAGAATGCTGAAAGTCCTTCCCAGAAACCTCCTTTATCTCTTCCCGGCCTCAAATTGTCAACTGTCCTAGATAGACAGTTATAGGGCAGCACTAGGGGAAAACAGGGTGACCTGGGTGTGAGTCCTCACCTGCATGCTTAAGATCTCAGGACAATAGGGGCCTCCCTGGTGGCGCAAGGGGTTAAGCACCACACTAAGATCTCAGGACAAGATCCAAAAGCTGACATGCAGAGATTTTTTTTTTTTAAGGGCAATTTTTTTTTACAAGGGCAATTACATTTACAAGAGGAATTAGAAGAGGGATAACAAATAGAGACTGATCCTTACATCTAGTAACACTGCCTGAGCTGGGACCCAGAGTGCAGTCAAAAGCCAAAAGCCCAAGCCCATGTTTTCAGTTATATATCCAGGCATGGCTGCCCTTAGTTCTCTGCATTCCCCAATGCAGGAAGTTAGTGTCCTAGCATCCTGGGAATTGTAGTTACAAGCACCTGAGATTTCTTCAGTGTCAAGATGGGGATGGAGCCTGTAAAAACCTTAGGGGGTGAAGTTCATTCAAGTCATCAGGGGCTCAGAGTTTGCTCCTTATGCCAACAGATTACAAACATGGTTACACATTGTCCCAACTTCTGTGTGAATGCCTCTTTACAATGTGATTTACATTCCCCCACTAAGTGGTGGGAATTCTCTATTTCTCTACCCCTTGAGTCTGGGTTCAGCATTTAAGTTATTTTAACCAATGAAACATTAGAAGCTAAGCAGAGACTTAAGTGCATGTACACTGGGATTGCTGTTATGCAGCTCTTTGAAACTCAGAGACAGCCCTGTGAACAAGTCCCGGAGATATAACTGGTGAAGAGAACACATGGAGCAGAGACAAGCTGCCCCAAGTGAGGCACCCTCTACACCAGCCTGGCAAGCTTACTGGACAGGTTAAGTGAGGCTGTTCAAAACAGCCCACCTGAACCAGTTCAGACTAGGAAAAGTACTAAGATGACCCACGGTATTATGAGAAATGATACATATTTATTTTTTTAAGCCAGTGTGTTTTGTGGGTTGTTAAGAAACATAAGTTAATTGACATGCCTATTCGAGAGGCAGTGGTAGGCAAAGAGAATTGAATTGCCCTGAATTCAATCAAGAGAGTCCCTTGGACAGCTCCCTTGGTTCGGCGCTGCTTTCGTGACATCCATGTCTAAACTAAACAGCTTTGCAGGAAGTAAAAGGGGTTCCTAATCAGGGGCTATTTTGAGCAGAAGGGGTGTCCTAGTCCTTGTGGAGATGGGCCACTCGACTGTGGCATCCAGTACTCGACAGTTCTGCCCGACAGGTGAGTCTGCGTCGTCATCTACACTGTAGCTGAAGGGCGTGGTGGGCCCCGTGTTCTCGAGTGGGCTTCAGGAACTCGGCTCGGTTGGAAGGAAACAAAACCAGGCGCGGACGGTCTTCTGCCGGGCCCCCACCGCGACAGCAGCGGAGCGGCGAGCGTGGCGAGGGCGCGGGGCCTCGGGTGACGCACTACCGGCCGCGCCGCCGCTCTTCCTGCCGGGCGGCCGCTCGCGGGTCCGTGCCGCGCGCACCTGAAACCCGAGTCGCCGCCCCGCGGGCCGCCGGATCTCACGGTGAGCGGGCGGGGCCCCAGGGAGGGGACTGGGCGGCTGCGGGCGCGCCTTTCCGGGAGGCGGCCTCGAGGCCTCCGAGGGACGTGTGCTCGGGCCTCGTTCTCCCGGGACGCTCGTGCGGGCTGCGGGGACCCCCGCGGCCAGGCTGAGCCCCGCACTCACCCGGGCGACGCACTGAGATGGCTGAGGTGATGGGGGGAGGAAGAGAGGGAATGTTGAATGAATGAGTGAATGTTAAGTGACCAAGAGGTAGAACCTGTGTTCACAAACGCAGTCCTGTGGGTCAGAATTCTCGGTCTGGAGACCCCCTATTGCTTCCAGCCAAACCTGCTGCTTCGAAACTTTTGAAGGGACCATCTCAGTCTCAGTCGGAGACACCGAATAATGTAAACACACTAAGTGGGGTTGCTTCAAGACCAGGGTTATAATTTCCAAGGATGCAGAGGCAGCTTCTTGATCTCTAAAAGTTGACCTGTCTGGTGGGCCCTGCCTTCCTTTATTTACAAGACTCAGGTGACAGCGTGTTCCTGACACTAGGTATGTGACATTAGAGTCTGCCAGTGGGACAGTTTTACTGTCAGTTGTTAAACATCACACAGGTTTTCAGGTTGCAGAATGAGTGACATTGGAGTGTACCAAAGGGAAGGTACTTCAGTCTAATGCTCGAATATATACGTGAGCACATTTTTGTGTAATATTTTAAGGTACATTTATCTAACAGTGCCCCAGGGACTGTGCATAGCAGTTGTGTTACTTTGTTTAATCTCTTCAGCATCACATTATCTGTAGTTTTAATGAGGAAATTGAGATACAGGTGTAATAGGGTGGTCCCAGAATCCCTGTCCAGCCCTAAGTAGGGTAAAGTTAAGCAGGGATAAGAAGATACTGGAGAGGAGTTTGGGGACAAAAAAAATTGAAAAAAAAAAAAAAAAAGGAAACAGGATGGAAAGCAGCAAGGAGACAGAAAAAAGGCATGTGGAGCAGAGGAATGTAAAAAAACTGCACTTGCTTCTTAGACTGGTTAAAACAAATGTAAATAAAAGACCCGTGGGAAGCTTAATAATGCAGCTTTCATCTTAATTTTAATTTTGCTTTTTTCTTTCCAGACTTGTCTGACTCTTTCTGACCCTTTTCTGTAAGTCTCCACTAAAAAGTGGCAGGCTTTTGGGCCTTGCTTAGGCCAACCCTATTTGACTGGACTTTTACCCTCAAAAAAATAAATAACTTTAAATGCTTAATTTAGTAACTATATTCTTTATCTTTACTGTATTGTTCCCTAATTATATTAAAGTTCCTGTCCATTAAAAGCCTTAAATGTTTATCCCTTATATGTTTATCTTAATGCAGCAAAAAAAAGAAAGCAAGTTTTTTTTTTTTTAAAAAGCAAGTTTAAAAGTTCTCTCCCTGCCCTATAATACAGGGAGATACAGATGTGCAAGGGCGCGTTTGTCAGTGATCCAAGGCTAGAAGAGACCGTCCTGCTACAGCTGAAGGATCCTTACTTTTGGCCAAATGTCAAGGTCAAGGACTTCAGAGAATACATTTAAGTGTGATCTTCTAGAAGGAATTGTTTCAAATTTTTGAAAACTCTACCCATCTTACCCAGAATCCTTTAGCTAATATCGAGGGGCAAGGAGGTGGCAGTTAGGAGAAAGACTAGACATCAATGTCCTGTTCGTTTTACCAGGATGAGACTATTAAGCTTTTTACCTTTTATCCTTCATAATACTCATTTCTCCCCAAACCTTGATTAAGACAATTCTTTAGCATCACTAACAAACAGGTTAATTCACAATAGGCATTTGTGGGAGCACCTACACATCCTTTTGGGACCATTTGTAAGCAAGGGGATTGTAAACTTCCTTTAAAAAAAAAAAAAAGGTTTCTTGCAACACAGCCACACCCATTCATTTACATATTGTCTAGTTCTGGTTTAAAATAACTACAAAGGCAAAGTTGAATAGTTGTGACATAGATTATGTCATCCTTTTTGCCCACAAAGCCTAAAATATTTACTTTCTCGACCTTTACAGAAAAAGTTTGCAGTTTGACATAAACTACTTACAGCTCAGACGATCCACAGTTGGAGGAATGTGTTCAACACCAAGATGCCTTTTCTCCATAGATTTTAGTGTCCCACAGTGTAACAACAATGCTTAATCACTGTTGAGTGCCTACCCTATGGCAGATGTCTTTATAAATGAATTATGAATTAACTCTTTTAGTGAAGACTTCATAGAATGTTAAAAGTGGAAGCACTTGTGGATATTATCTGATTTGAAAACTTTTTCAGTTAAATGCCTGTCATGTAGGCTGGGTATAGCAGCAAATTTTCCTGAATCAGAATCCAGTCCACTTTAATCTTACTCTGAATGGGAGGCCAACATTAAATCCATTGGATCTGGCTTTTTTGTTTCTTTTTTGTTTGTTTGTTTCTTTGTGTGGCAGAAACCTTATGAGCAAAATCTGTCCTTTTAAAAATAATTATTTCTCTGCCTATAAACAAGCATTAGCTTGTTTATATGGGGAAGATGAAATGTGTAGAAGAATATAAAGGACAAAGTAAAGTACTTAGAGATAAATATGTTAAAACTTTGATGAGTGTGTGTGCATGCTGTATATATCTGTGTATTAATCATTTTTTCTGTTTATTAAATTTTTTTAAAGATTTATTTATTTATGCATACAAGCACTGGGGTACAGGCCAGAGGTGCGGGAGGTGAGAGGATTCACCACAGACAGAGCGGGGAGCAGAATAGGCAGATCAAGGAAGCACACTGCTGAGGGGAGCAGCGGGCACAGCAGGAGAGGTCTGCCGCGCCATGTGGGTTCCCCTCCTGGCCAGCAACAGGGATCGAACTCGTGCTGCAGTGGTTGCGGCTTGCTTCATAGTGCGTTGCTTAACCCACTGCGCCACCAGGGAGGCCCTATTAAATATTTCTTAAGTGCTGGTATGTGTGCATATTTTTTCTTGTGGTGTTTTATATCCTGTTTTAGCATACTGCATTTTCTCATGAATATTCTTTGAAAACATTTATTTGTATTTTTTGATATAGTGATAATTACTTTTCTATGACCACATTGATCCATTTTTGTCCTTAGAAAAGTACTCTCTAACCCCCAAATCAATCATTTCTCAATATTTTACTTTGCAGTTTCACCCTCTAATGGGTTTAGGTTTAATATTCATTTTTTCCCACATACTTAATTAAGCAAGAATGCCCATGTAATTTGTGGCTCATGAATTTATGATTAAAAATGCCAATTTTATAATTTGTTAAATTCTTTTAAATATTATAAAATTTCAAATATTTCTTATAGGAAATTAGAAATCTCTAAAGTAAAAAACCAGGGTTAATCTTCCTTTTAAGTGTGTCAATCACTGTTGAATTTTTCCTGCCCACACCCCTTTGATGACTTTATGTTACTCTTTGGATTTCAGTTCCTCTCTTCATGACAAAAACTAAATGTTATGTATGTTTTCAGTCATTACGTCTCTTCTCTATTCCAGATATATATGCCTACTTTCTAAATTTTAAATGTAGTGTATCTTTTACTCTCCAAAACAAATTTCCACTCTCACTGAAGATTGTTGTTATTATTACTAGAAACTGGTAAATTATCCTGGCTTCTCCCTCTCCCCCCCTACCCTCCCCGCAGCATTCATCCAGTCCTCTTGATTATGTCTCTTTGTTACTCCATCCCCTTACTGAATCTCTGAAACAACCTCCCAGGTGGCCGTCCAACCTTACCCAACTCTGTGCCTTCCACCCCTTAGACATCCTTCTTCTCTATACTGTAGGCAGAAGCAAGTGTTTTCTTAAAACAGGAGATCTGATTGTGTTGTATCTTAAACCTTGTGAAAAAAAAATTAAAAAAAAAAATTAAACCTTGTGAGATCTCTTTTATGGCTATCAGCTCACTTTAGAGTAAATCCTTTAAAATGGTTTGCAGGATTCTGTTTGATCTAAACTTTGCTTGCTGTAGGTTCCTGTCTTATTTTTGATGCTTAATATTTTAATTCCTTTTTAAAATATTTATGCCTATAAGAACTGGGGTACAGACCAGAGGTGTGGGGAGTGAGAGGATTCACCAGAGACAGAATGGGGAACAGAACAGACAGATTGACTGAAATACACTCCTGAGGGGAGCAGTGGGCAAGGCAGGAGAGGTCTGCTGTGCCATGTGGGTCACCTCCCTGGTTGGGGATCAAACTCATGCTGCAATGGCTGCAGATGCTTCATAGTGTGATGCTTAACCCCTTGCACCACCAGGGAAGCTCCTAATATTTTAATTCTTAAAATTAATGTTTTGGCTTTATTGGATCTTTTTCATTCATTTTTAAAAAAATATTTTATTTATGCATACAAGCACTGGGGTACAGGCCAGAGGTGTGGGGGATGAGAGTGGGGTTCAGAATAGGCATATCTACTGAAATACACTGCTGAAGGGAGCAGCGGGCAAGACAGGAGAGGTCTGCTGTGCCATGTGGGTCACCTCCCTGGCCAGGGCCAGGATCGAACTTGTGCTGCAGTAGCTGCAGTTTGCTTCATAGTGAGTTGCTTAACCCATTGCGCCACCAGGGAGGGCCCCTTTTTCATTCTTACAAACTTGATTTATAAGAATTAAGCTTGACTCCTCTTGTTTATCCTGTTTCATCTCTTTGATAGAGTCTGTCTTCTTTTTACCTCAGTCTTATTTGTTTCTTCATCAGCAGGACTTTCTTTCTCAAACTAAATCCCCTCTGTTATACATTTCATAGCTTCCCTACTTCTACTTTCATAATCCCCATATTTGTAACTACTGGTTTTTGTCCAGCTGGGATGTAAACTCTGTGCAGTGGGACTATGTTTGATTCTTACTCCATAATCTAGCTTTGATTATGCCCAAATTCTGCTCTGTTTCATTAGTCTGTAGAATTATGTGATAGGTCTCCTTTATTTTCGTCTGTAGAATAGCATAAAGATCTCAGATCAGGAAATCCTAGATAGGATCCTGTGAAACCTTTAAAAAGCAACACAGGGACAGACCTTGACGAGAAGCTGGCCTCGATGAGGACAGACCTTGATGGGACCAGTCTTACTATGTACCTTAGCATACTCATCCTCTTCTTCCATGCCTTCTGAGCTCTTGATTATGATCAAACCACCTTTGTCTAGTAGAGCTGCCAGTTCTCCTTACTGCTGCCAATTCAAGTCAATTCAACTTCTCACCTCAGTGGTATGTGGAGAGACTATTTTGAATGAACAGTTGTGATTTTGACATTTCAAACATCAGAAACTGTGCTTTTTTTTTTAAGATTTTAGAGCTGGGGTACAGGCCAGAGGTGTGGAGGGTGGGTGAGAGGATTCACCAGAGAGATAGTGGGGAGCAGAACAGGCAGATCGATTGAAATACACTGCTGAGGGGAGCAGCGGACGAGACAGGAGAGGTCTGCTGCGCCATGTGGGTCCCCTTCCTGGCCAGGGATCAAACTTGCACTGCAGTGCCTGCAGAAGCCCCACAGTGTGGCACTCAACCCCTTGCACCACCAGGGAGGCCCAGAAACTGTGCTATTTTTGCAACTTGTTTGTGATAAAATTATTCCACAAAGTAATTTTTTAAACTGCAAGTAATTGAACTGTGCCTGAAGAAAAAACATTTAATTGATATGACATCTAGAAAAGACAATCAGTATATCTCTAAATTATATCAAATAGAGTGCCTGATTCTATCCAAGCTCCTGACTATACAGTTGAGGTAAGTGGATCAGATTTAATGCTTAGCCTTGCTTTGAGGGCATTATCCCAGGCAACACTTAATTATATTCATGTGGATTATTATCTGATGGACAGGGGACACTAATTGATGTAAATACTCCTATTTACTTCATGGTTACCTTTATAATTATAAATCACATTCTAATTATTCATCAA
The DNA here is from genome assembly GCA_019455555.1 of Galemys pyrenaicus. Lineage (NCBI taxonomy): Eukaryota > Metazoa > Chordata > Mammalia > Eulipotyphla > Talpidae > Galemys > Galemys pyrenaicus. The sequence continues at coordinate 8,988,463 of JAGFMF010011466.1, forward strand.
GAGCTTGAGTTTTCACTGACAGTCTGCCTATCACTTCTTGGTTAGCTCACCATGTTTGTGAGTATGAGTTTGTGAACCTAGAAGGCTGGAAGCCAAACCTGTCACTGTCACGTTCATGTTCTGCCAGATTTCGTGTGAGTTGCTAGGAGTGTCCCTGAGCAACAGTGCCTTTTCGTTTTTCTGCTTACAGGGACAGTGATATTCCCGCCCCTATGTTTTTTCCCCTGTGAGCAGAGCTCCCAGTTTCACAATCTTGAATATTTTCCAATCAAAACAAAGAGAAGATTTTGTGGAATCTTGTTGGGGGTTGAATATGCAAGCTGCTGAAGAGGAAGAGAATGGAAGACAGAGTTCTCCAGGTGAGTGAACAAATAACCCGTGGGAGAGACAGCAGGGCTTTATTTTATTTTTTTAAGATTTATGCACGTAAGAGCTGGGGTATAGCAGAGGTGCAGGAGGTGAGAGGATCCACCAGAGACAGAGCAGGGAGCAGAACAAGTGGAGCTACTGAAATACACTGCTGAGGAGGGCAGCGGGTGAGACAGGAATGGTCTGCTGTGCCTTGTGGGTCCCCTCCCTGGCTGGGGATCGAACTCGTGCTGCAGTGACTTCATAGTGTGCATAGTTTCATGGTGGATAGTGAATAGCTTCATAGAGTTGTGACTTAATCTCTCACATCACCAGGGAAACCCCTCTGCAAATTTCATAAGGGAAATTGAAGCTAAGAAGAGAAAAATATTCTTCTAGGATGTTGGGGGTGGATATGGGTGAGCATCCTCTTGGGGCCAGCTTTTCTCCAGTACCCTTTTTTTGTTTTCTTTTTGGAAAAGAATATCCCCCCAATTTTACTCTAAATGACTTAATTTCCAGTATGCATAAAGTCTAGAAAACTGCCATATACACACACTTGGAGTCTACAAATAGCCTTTCTCCATATTTGCTTTGTTACATATCTCTCCATCCTGATAATACTTAATCCCCCTCCCCCAAATATATGTATTGGGAAATACATATATCACTGTATGTTTAAGGTTTAGATTTGATTTGATTTACATATGCTCTGAGATGATTGTCAAAATAAATGTTCATCTAACATCCTCACATACAATCCTTAGTTCTTCTTTTTCTCAGTTCAGCATTTATCTTTTTATATTCTCCTGCTATCCATTCTTTGAATATAAACTATCCCTGTAATCTCATGCCTTTATCATTCACCTGTTGCTTCTTATTTTCCCTTTATCTCTATTGTTCCTGGTTCATTCAGTTGCCTCTTCCATGGGGTTCCTTGTTAATGGTGATCACCTTACCCTGATTCAGTTCTTTCCTACCACTTGCAACTCTGAGTTACTTGCCCTATTTGTTTTTATTGGACTTTGCTTTAAGCTATTACTAAGACTTGTCAAAGTTGGGTCTCTACAATTCTCAGGCCTCCACACTACCCTACACAAGAAATACTCACTCTGATGGTTTCTTGCAGGTTGGGTGAGTAAGCCTGACTCAGAGCAAGATGTCTCTGAAACTGATTCATCAGAGATAGTAACAAAGAAACTCCAAGGGGATGAATACCAAGATTGTGATTTTGAAAGAAACTATGCATGTGAAAGCATGAAGAAAAACCCTCTTGGAGATGTTCCTGGGCCATACCTTTTCCAGGAAGGAGGTTTTGGGGGAATAACTTTCATCCACAAGGAAGCACCTCCTGACATGATTAGCCAAGAATATAATTTTAAGAAAAGCTTGCTTTTGACCTCAAACTTTGTTACACATATCAGGGTTTCGAGAGAAGACAGCGTACATCAGTGGGAGACAAGTAACATGTATACCAGTGAGATTTCAGAACAAAGTAAATGCCCAACTCTCTCCACTCAGAAAAAGCCTTGGAAGTGTAATGAATGTGGAAAAACTTTTACTCAGAGCTCATCTCTTACCCACCACCAGAGAACTCACACTGGAGAGAGACCCTATGCCTGTGAGGAATGTGGGAAAACCTTTAGTCGTAGCTCATTCCTTGTTCAACATCAAAGAATTCATACTGGACTAAAACCATATGGATGTGAGCAGTGTGGGAAAACATTTCGATGTCGATCTTTTCTTACTCAGCATCAAAGAATCCACACTGGAGAGAAACCTTATAAATGTAAGGAATGTGGAAATTCCTTCCGTAATCATTCACATCTCACTGAACATCAGAGAATTCACACTGGAGAGAAACCTTATAAATGTAATAGGTGTGAGAAGGCCTTTAATCAGAACACACACCTCATTCATCATCAGAGAATCCACACTGGTGAGAAACCTTATTTATGCAATGAATGTGGCACTTCTTTTCGCAAACACTCAAATCTTACACAACATAAGAGAATTCACACTGGGGAAAAACCACATAAATGCGATCAATGTGGGAAAACTTTCCAAACAAAAGCAAACCTATCTCAGCATCAGCGAATTCACACTGGGGAGAAACCTTATAAATGCAAGGAATGTGGTAAAGCCTTCTGTCAGAGCCCATCCCTTATTAAACACCAGCGAATTCATACTGGTGAGAAACCCTATAAGTGTAAGGAATGTGGCAAAGCTTTTACTCAGAGCACACCACTCACTAAACATCAGAGAATTCATACCGGGGAGAGACCCTACAAATGCAATGAATGTGGTAAAGCCTTCATTCAGAGCATTTGTCTTGTTCGGCATCAGAGAAGTCACACTGGAGAAAAGCCCTATAAATGCAGTGAATGTGGGAAGGGCTTTAATCAGAATACCTGCCTCACTCAGCATATGAGAATTCATACTGGAGAGAAGCCGTATCAATGTAAAGAATGTGGGAAAGCCTTTGCTCATAGCTCGTCTCTTACCGAACATCATAGAACTCACACTGGTGAGAAGCTCTATAAATGTAGTGAGTGTGAGAAAACCTTCCGCAAGTATGCACACCTTAGTGAACATTACAGGATTCATACTGGGGAGAAGCCTTATGAATGTATTGAATGTGGAAAATTCTTCAGACATAGTTCGGTCCTGTTCAGGCATCAGAAACTTCACAGTGCTGAATAAATCTGGCATTTAGGTAATGACAGTTGTCTAGAAAGGTTTACTAGGAATCTGGCAAGCGGGAAAGAGGTAGAGTTCCTAGTTGGAAGAATGAAGAAGCCTTTGTTATAGCTCTCTGAGAAGAGTATTTCCAAAGATGGAGGTGGGAACCTAGAGAAGGCATGGTCTACTCCTGGTGGGCATCAGACTATAGGACAGACAGGAAGTTCCTGTTTTCTTTTTTTTTTTAAGATTTATTTATTTATGCATACAAGCACAGGGGTACAGGCCAGAGGTGTGTGGGGGTGGTGAGAGGACTCACCACAGAATGCAGGGAGCAGGACAGGCACATCAATGGAAGTACACTGCTGAGGGAAGCAGCGGGCACAGCAGGAGAGGTCTGCCACACCATGTGGGTCCCCCCCTGGCTGGCAGCAGGGATCGAACTCGTGCTGCAGTGCACCGCTTTGCTTCATAGTGTGTTGCTTAACCCACTGCGCTACCAGGGAGGCCCGAGTTCCTGTTTTCTGATAAATCCTTGGTGATTTTATCTAGGTACCTGCTTGTCACTTCTTTCTTCCTTCATGACTCTCATGCTTGTGGAATTTATTCTGTTCATTAATCGTTGTGTGTCCCTTACTAGACCCCTGCCTTACTCTCTTACTAGCACTTTTCCTGACAGCCCAGGTAGAAGTGTCTGCAGTTCTGAGCTAGTGCTAAGTAGTCTACAGCTTTCTAAGGCAGCTCTACTTTGGGGGAAGGCCACCTGGCTTGTGGAAGTGGACCTATGAAGTAGCAGAAATGGGAAAAACAGAATCAGCATTAATTAAAAAAATAAAAGTATATGTGGCAAGAACTGGGCTGATCTCTACAGATAAACCAGGATTAGTAAATCCAAACATCTGTTAATTGGCCTTTAGGGAAGAAAGGGTACTAGTGATGAAGGAAGGGAGTATTTAGGCTGGCTTGAATCAGGGGCTGCTAGACCAGTCCTTGAGACAGTGTTGGTGCCTTTACAGAGGAGAACAAGATTTCATGTAATTATGCCATTGGTGTCTATAACCACGGATTTGTTTGATTTCAGATGTTTCCATTTTTATTAGGGCTGTCCCATTCTTGGATATTTACCCTTATAGGTTTTATATATCTTGGGAAAAACTTCTCAATGGATGAAACTGGAAAGAATTTTTAAATAGGGTTGACTTTTTCAAGTACCTGAAAATCATGTTAGCACCATTTGCCACTTATTGTGATGGTATTTTTTATTCTTTTGAGAGAAAGAGCATGTTTTTCCTTTTATTTTACCACTCCTTCTCATGTTTTTAACTGCTATCCAGAGATCGAGCTCTGGAAGACTAGGTGAAGTAGCATTTGACTGGTACTTGAATAGTTTCTATGTTCTGAAACTTACAGTTTAAAAAATAATGGATATTAAAATACGTTGATTCTCAAATGTTTGGCTATTTTAGAACTTGATATTGACTTTTTTTTCCCCAGGCCAACTGTCTTGTATTGATCTGAGCCGTTAGTTGCCATTGATGGGAATGTAGCAGAAAATCATACTTTTCTTTCCAGCTACGAAGACTATGTTTTTCAAGAACTGCCACTGGATATTTATAATAGAGTAAATTAATACCTTATAGGCAAAAAATAATCCTGTGAAAATGTTATATTTAATGCACATAAAGTATTATTGAAATCAAGTGGCAATGCATTTATTCTTCTAAACTAAGATTAAGGCTGAAATTCATGTTGGATCACAGTAAATATTCAATTAATATTCATTGAATTAACATATTTTGATCAACTGTTGCCCTCCAGTAACTGTAGGAACTTCCTGATATTTCAAGCCATATCTACATATTACTATCTCTGGACTCTTGAATGGAGATTAGAGAGAATAGGAATATTTCCTGAGGAAGAAATAGGAAAAGCTTAAGGGTGAAAACATCGCTGACTTCTTGCTATGAAGAGTTTCTAAAATTCACTGAATACAACTATGAATTTTTAATCCTCAGGCTTAGAGTGTGGTATCATTTTCACTGCCTGGAGAAATGGGAACAAAAGGAATTCATCTTTCCACTGCCTCATCCCATTTTCTCACACATGTAAATGTTCCTGATTTTCTCTCAGTTGCTGACCCACCATTTGTTTGTCACTCCAACTAGCCCCAAACCTAGGAGTTGCCCTCTTTCTCAATCTTCCCTCTTACTCGGTTTTCATATCTAATCAACCCCTATATCCTGTTGATGTTAACTCTTAAATCTGGAAACCATTAACACTACTGCGACTTTAGTTCACATCCCCAGTTTCGTTCTTGGATTATTTCCCCAGTCAGTCTTCCAGTTTCTTGTCCCTTTCACATTCCTTCTAGATGGTCTTTGCAAACACCTGTGTCAACTCCTATTCTTAGAGTAAAAATCCCAGTCACTTAAGGAAATATCTGAAGCCTCTCCTCTGGCCTATGCCAACATCTCCATTCTTAGTTACCATTACCTGCTTCCCCCATTGTTCCATGCTATGAATTCCTGTGAGTCTTCAGAACCACTGGACTCTTTCAGCACCTTTGCACTTTCCATTCCTTTTGCCTTAATTCCTTTCCCTGCTTCTTTTGTCCAGAAAGTTCCCGACTGTCACTTATAGATGTGTTCTAGTAACATCGCCTTAAAGCTGATTCTGATCTTAGGTATTATTTTTTGTTTTGTTTCTTCGTTTTATGTCATGTACATTGTAACAGATTGTTTATAATCTCCATTCACTGAACTATCAGTTCCATTGGGGCAGGGGGGGCCTACTTTATTCATCTTTATAACCACAGCATCTGGCACTTGCACTTAGAGTGCTCAGTGTTTGCTGAGCTTAACTAAAATACTGAGTCAGGAATTTCACCTTGCCAACTTGTAGGTTTGAGATTTAGATTACCGACAGAAAGGAAGCATGGTGAGTTTACCAGTATGTCCATCAAGTGATAGCCAGGAACAGGAATTCTGAACCTTTCCTCAGGAGACAGCATGTGTGATTGTATTCAGCAGAGCATCCCTAAGAAAAAGCAAATAATTTTTTTTTTGGTTACAAATTAGGCATTTAAATGTTCCATCATAGTTTAACAAAGTGCTTTCAGATGGGGTGATGTCGGGTTCAACAGGGAGAGGGAAAATGATTGTAGCTGTCAAAGCAGAGTCCTGCCAGTTGGAATGTCGATGACATAATGTGGGAGCAGAACAGTAATGTTGCCCTGGTAGGAGAGCATGGAGCGTTTCCTGAACTCACCACTTTCTGTGGGCTGTGGAGTGATAGAGAACAGTGATGTATTACTTGTTCTCAATGCGCTGAAATTTATTTGTGAAGTCAGAAGGATACAGTTAGATAAGGCCATATCAGAGCCTTAAAACAACAAGAAAAAATAGTTGCCCAAGGTCACACAGTAAATGTCAGATGAAATTAAACTCCAGTCTCTTCTCACTTTTCCTTCAGATTTCTATTTATTGGTGGAGACACCAGGATATGTACACAGTTGAGCACTTAGGTCTCCAACTCTCCCTACTTTTGAGGAGGGAGGACCACTTTTTAGATCAAGAAGATTTTGCCCACCAAATGAGACCTTCCTGACTATGAGGGAGAGAAATGAGTTGACTTTGTATATTGTACTATTCCTTCTGCCTATTGCAGAAATCTAGTCTTGAACCTGAGTTCAAGTAGTAAGTTTCATTCCTCATCAACTATTTGCTAGAGCAGTCATTTTGGTCTTGTGGAATTTCTTAGTGTCGATCCTTTCCTTCATCTTAATACCTTTCATTGAAAGATACTTAGCCCAGTTTGCTACCCAACACAAAGAGTTTGTCAGCCACTTGACCAAACCAAATCAAAGATTTGTGGCAAGGATAGTTTAATTACTGAATCACATAGGAGACAGAAGTCATTCCTAAGATACTGTCTTGCCTTCCTGAAGGGAGGATTTTTTTTTAAAGATTTATTTATTTATGCATATAAGAGCTGGGGTACAGGCCAGAGGTGTGGGTGAGAGGATTCACCACAGACAGAGCAGGGAGCAGAACAGGCAGAAATACACTGCTGAGGGGAGCAGTGGGCACAGCAGGAGAGGTCTGCTGTGCCATGTGGGTCCCCTCCCTAGCCGGCAGCAGGGATCGAACTCGTGCCGCAGTGGCTGCGGTTTGCTTCATAGTGCGTTGCTTAACCCACTGCGCCACCAGGGAAGCCCAGGATTTTTTTCTTTAATAGGACTATTGGTATTTGTCACGACTGGGACCAAGGAATTTCCAGAATCTTTGTTATACAGGTGCAGTGTGATGACCAGATCGTACCTCTATGGACCTTATTTGTAGACAGTGGCAGCCAAATGCACCCCTGGTGGGGGGTTTATTAAATTAATGAATATTAGTGAACCTCAGGTAATGTTAGATCACCTAGTATCCTCTGCGTACCTGTTGCTTTAGGGTTTAACCAGTTTGGGCCAGAATGAATAGCTGATTCTTAATTAAACAGTCCTAAATAGCTTGAAGTTTTTCCTTGAGAACTTGAGTTTGCTTTGTAAATCTTTTGCCTTCGGGTAACAGAATTGCTGTTAAGCTCCAGATTCCTGACTAGTAATCTACTCTGCCTGTTATTTCTCTCCAGGGTCAGTTTCTATTTAGCAAAGTTTGCTGGCTTTTTTAAGCCTTGATGTTAGGAGGGAAATGATTAGACTTATGCTCTCTGATGTGTGGAGTGTCAGGGTAAGTTAGTGGCAGGGTGGAGATGGAAGAACTTGATTTGAAAGAAGTGCAAAGAATTACATTTGATAAAATGTTACCAGCATTATTGTTCCATTACCTAGAGGCTGACAGTTCTGCAGTGGGTTCCCTCATAGCTGAAGGTGTTTAGTGTTTAAGGCACCTGATCCACTTTAGTAATGTCAGTCTGTGGCATTTCCACTCCTGATTCCAGCCTCCTTTTAGAGGGGCTTCATTTTGGGAAAATAGTTTACCTGGAAAGTTAAGTAGGTAACTGATGCATCTCATTCAGGTTCTTTTCTCTCAAGTGTTTTCTGAGTACCTACTCGTACTGCACAATAAGATATGATGGTAATCAGACATTCCCAAGCTCGAACATGAGTAGAAATGCGTGGAAGTAGAACAGGTGCCTGCTTCCCATCCCTTCCTCAGTGAAATACACTTGTAGGATGAACAACTATGTGCAGAATTAGTTTTGTAAGCTAGGAAGCAAAATAGGAAGTGCTGTCTAAGTGGGTAGGGAGCACTACCAGGAGGGCTGAGAAGGTCACCAAATTCTGTGCTTAACAGTGGGTACTGAAGGCTTAAGTACCATAAGTTCTTGGTATTTTGCACACGAACATCACAACACAACCTATGAAACTTGGCACCACTATTATCTATTTTATAAATGAGGAAACCAGTAAACAGTTTGCCCACAGCAAGAATATAGGATTTAAGCCTAAAGCAAACTCTTTTTCTTCTTACCGATTGTCTAGCAAACATCCCTAACTAAGCATTAGGGTGTTTGGGACTCCGGTTCCAAGGTCAATAAATGTGTGAGGAAGGGTGAGACTGTTACAGGGCAGGGAGAGGAGCACTCTAGAACCCCCAAGCCTGCCCTCTCTGAATGGGTTTTGCCATTCGCTGCATTAAGACAAACATACAAAATTTTTAATGGAAAGGAACTTTAATACAACTAGGGTACAATAAAGAAAGAACAAAGAATATAGTTACTAAGTTAAGCATCTAAAGTTACCCATCTCCTTGAGGGTAAAAGTTTAGCCGAATAGGATTGGCCAAAAGCAAGGCCCAAAAACCTGGCACACATCTAAAGGACCTTTCAGTAGAGACCCATAGAAAAGGGTCAGAAAGAGCCAGACAAATCTGGGAGGAAAAGAGCAAAAT
>JAGFMF010011466.1:8998648-9009794 GCA_019455555.1 Galemys pyrenaicus
ATGTGGGTCCCCATCCTGGCCGGCGGCAGGTATCGAACTCGTGCTGCAGTGGCTGCGGTTTGCTTCATAGTGTGTTGCTTAACCCACTGCACCACCAGGGCGGGCCCAAAAGCAAGTGTTCTTTATTGAATTCTTACCAGTCTACATTCTTCTAAATATTTCCAAATATTAATTTTTGCATCATCACCACCTTGTGAAGTACTTGTTATTTCCATTTGACATTTGGGAACACTGGAGTTGGGAAAGGTTAGGTAATTTACTTAAGATCCCTACTACTAATAAGTTACTAAATAGTGGAACAGGGATTTCAGACTCACAGAGTCCAAGCCCCAGACCTCATGCTATTACTGGTTTTCAGGTTTAGTGGAGGAAGACAAAATATAGTTGTTATTAAAACAAAGAGGAAAGTGCTACAGTAGAAATGTTTAAAATTATTTCAGAATGTTGGGGAAGTGCCTTAGAAACATCAAGAAAAAAAATTTCCACAAAGCCAGTGTGGGAGTTCACATTTGAGCTGAATATTAGAATTTGACTAGAGCTTGGAATAGAATTGTTTGGTGTCAAACAAGAGGTGCTAGTAATGGATTCAGATGGATTAGAGTAGAAATCAGGTCTGTGTAATTGAATACCATATTCTTTTATACTTAGAAGGGCTTTTAAAATCTTTTTTTTTTTTTTTAAAGATGTATTTGGGGCCCTCCCTGGTGGCGCAGTGGGTTAAGCAACGCACTATGAAGCAGTCCTCAGCCACTGCAGCACGAGTTCGATCCCTGCTGCCGGCCAGGGAGGGGACCCACATGGCACAGCAGACCTCTCCTGCTGTGCCCACTGCTCCCCTCAGCAGTGTATTTCTGTTGATCTGCCTGTTCTGCTCCCCATTCTGGCTCTGGTGAATCCTCTCACCTTTCTGGACGCTGGCCTGTACCCCAGCTCTTATGCATAAATAAATAAATCTTTAAAAAAAAAAAGATGTATTTATGCATACAAGAACTAGGGTACAGACTAGAGGTAGGTGTGTGGGGGGGTGGGGTGTGTGTGAGAGAGGATACCAGAGACAGTGTGGGGAACAGAACAGACAGATTGACTGAAGTACACTGCTGAGGGTAGTAGTGGAGGAGGCAGGAGAACTGTGCTGTGCGCCATGTAGGTGGGTCATCTGCCTGGTTGCAGTGGCTGTGGATTAGCTTGATGATGCTGCTTAACCTGTTGCAGCATAAGGGAGGCCCAGGTTCTTAAATTCTTTACGTTAGGAGGGTTCTTTAACATCTTTCAGCACTCTCCCCTTTTCTTGAAGATCGTTCATCATACAGTACTCCTATCTTTCTGAAGAATCCTTCATCTCTGATTGTGGAAGGATAATTGCTGGGGAGATTCCCTGCTGTTGACTTAGCCCACTCTCAGTAATATCTTTCAAATAAAATGAATAGCCAGCTTTAATCATCAATGGAGTGCAGTGGCTTGATTTTTGGTTTTCTTTCCCTCTTTTTTTTTTTTAAGCATCAAAGTTTGTATATTAGGAAGCTTTAGTTAACATCTAGTTTTTCACTTTCATATCACAGATTACAGGAAACTGACTTACTTCAGGCCATTAAACAAGTTGGTGTCAAAGCAGAGTCTAAACCCAGATTTTTTTTTTAATGCATACAGGAGCTTGGGTATGGCCAGAGGTATGGGGGGTGGGTAAGAGGATTCACCAGAGACAGAGTGGGGAGCAGAACAGGCAGATCGACTGAAATACACTGCTGAGGGCAGCAGCAGGTGAGGCATTTCCACTAGCTGGAGATTATTTTTGTACATAGTATACCCATGCCTAATGTTTACAGACAGAGACAGACTATAGATAGGTGGTAATTTTCCTCAACTTTTAATTTATTCAAGATTAGTATACTTATTCCTTAACTTCTTCAAGATTGTTGTACTTATTCCTTCTGTATTCTACAATTCAATCACCCTGGATGATTCCAAATTATCTGTATTAATTTTTAGTATTTGAGTGTTTACTTTTAGTATCCGGGTATTTCAGATCTTATCATGATATGAAATTTGTAAATTCTCCAAGTCCTGCTACAAAGTTACTTTTTCCCTATCCCCTATTTTTATCTTTCTTCCAGGTGATTATGATTTTTTAAAAAGATTTATTTATGCATACAGAGGTGGGTGTTGGCTAGAGGTGTGGGGGGGGTGAGAGGATTCACCACAGAGAGCGGGGAGCAGAACAGGCAGATCAACGGAAGTACACTGCTGAGGGGAGCAGCGGGCGAGGCAGGAGAGGTCTGCCGCACCATGTGGGTCCCTCCCTGGCCCTGGATCGAACTCGTGCTGCAGTGGCTGCTAACAGCTTCATAGTGCTGCGACTTAACTACTTGTGCCACCAGAGAGGCCCACTTGATTTTTTTTTTTTTGATTGAGAAGAGGATAAAAAGTAAGACTCAGGCACATGTGCAGGTCCCCTGTTCTTCACATAAGGGCATTTTCTATTGTGAATTTGTTTTTCAGGCAAGAAGCCCAAACCTGATGCCACAGTGTTACGTGACTTGAGGAAGATTTGGAGAAGATACATGCTGAGCAAAGAGCAGCAGGGAAATCCTGCAGGATAACTGAGGACACATGCTCTCCATGGAGAACAGTGTTGGTCTAATGATAATCCACGTTGAGAAAATACCTCATAAGCACTAGGAATCTGAGAGAATGTTTTCTGTAAATCTGAGCCTGTTGGATAGAAACCTCTTTGTTGTGTTACAATAACAGGAGTTCCAACCAGATTGTACTGCATATGAAGCATTCGAGACTTAACATGCAGAAGAAACCTTCAAAGTGTAGTGAATGTGGAAAATTCTTTACTCAAAGATCATCTCTTACCCAGCATCAGAGGATTCACACAGGAGAAAAACCCTATGTATGTAGTGAATGTGGAACTTGTTTCCGTAAACAGTCAAATCTTACTCAACATCTGAGGGTTCATACGGGAGAGAAACCTTATAAATGCAATGAATGTGAGAAAGCCTTTCAAACAAAAGCAATCCTTGTCCAGCATTTGAGAATCCATACTGGAGAGAAACCTTATAAATGCAGTGAATGTGGCAAAGCCTTTTGTCAGAATCCATCCCTTATTAAACACTTGCGAATTCATACTGGAGAGAAACCATATAAATGCACTGAATGTGGGAAAGCTTTTAGTCAGAGCATATGTCTTACTCGTCACCAGAGAAGTCATTCTGGGGATAAACCTTATAAGTGTTATGAATGTGGGAAAGCCTTTAATCAGAGTGCATGTCTCATGCAGCATCAGAGAATTCATTCAGGAGAGAAACCATACACATGTACCGAGTGTGGGAAAGCCTTTGCTCAGAATTCTTCCCTTGTTGAACATGAGAGAATTCACACTGGTGAGAAGCTCTATAAATGTAGTGAGTGTGACAGAACTTTCCGCAAGCAAGCACATCTTAGCGAACATTACAGGATTCATACTGGAGAAAAACCTTATGAATGTGTTGAATGTGGGAAGTCCTTTAGGCACCATTCAGCACTTGTTCGACATCAGAAGCTTCATGCTGGAAAATAAAACTTGAGATGTAGCCAGTGTGGAATGTTTTATATGAAGTCTCCCCTCTAAATTCTTAGGAATTTAGGACTCAGTCTTCATCTGAGATGATTGTTGAACAAGAGGCAATGATGTTCCCTGGAAAGTAAAGAGGTCTCAGAACTAGAATATAGATGTCAAACTCAAGTGTGATGTCGTCCTTGCCACTTGATGTATAACCTTACCTTTTCTGAGCCACAGTACCCCCACCCAAGAACACTGAGCGTACTTATTAGGGTTGTCTTGAGAATAAAGTTTGCTCTATTTTTTTTTAAGATTTATTTACTTATGCATACAAGAGCTGGGGTACAGGCCAGAGTCCAGGGAGGTGAGAGGATTCACCAGACAGAGCAGGGAGCAGAACAGGCAGACTGACTGAAACACACTGCCGAGGGCAGCAGTGGGCAAGGCAGGAGAGGTCTGCTGTGCCATGTGGGTCCCCTCCCTGGCCGGCGGCAGGGATCAAACTCGTGCTGCAGTGGTTGTGGTTTGCTTCATGGTGCGTTGCTTAACCCGTTGCACCACCAGGGAGGCCCAAAGTCTGCTCTATTTAATAAACACCTTCAATTGGTTTTGAGTGGCATATCCCACAAGTTTATAAATCTTGCTATTAAAAACAAGCACTGCATTATAAAAAAATATTTTTGAAATTGGACTGATTTTTGTTTAATCCACAGGCTATTTAAACTAAATGTCTACATATAAAAACCCACTTAAACTCAACTTAATGCTTGAGAAAATTCAGTTGAACAGAGAAAAAACTATGATTTGAATGGGTATTGTGAAGTGTACCTCTAGGCTGAAGTTTTATTTGAATTAAGATACCTACCATTACTGGTTCCAATTGCATTTAAATTTCTATTTTTCATGAAAAGGGAAGGTTCACCGACACTGAATAAAAATTTGTTTTGCACGATTTTTAAATGTGTTACAGGAGGTGGTGAGGAGGAGGCACATGAGAATGGGAAGGGTAGAAGAATTAAACATATTGATAAGTATGTGGCTGAACTTATTTCGAATTCCGTGGCACAGCACATCAGTCTCTTAAGAAAAGGGTAGGAGACCTTTTAGTTCTAGGTCCCAGCTGAGGTGTCCTGATCAACAACTTTTCAAATGAAAGGGAGGATAGTGTCATGGGTATCTGTATGGGTCAAGTACACTTTGAACTACAGAGCTTCATAGAGTTTTAAAGAAGCAAAGACAGTACTTTATTTTAAAGATTTACCTATTTATGCATATAATAGCTGGGGTACAGGCCAGAGTCGTGGGAGGTAAGAGGATTCACCAGAGACAGTGGGGAGCAGAACAGGCAGACTGACTGAAACACACTGCCGAGGGCAGCAGTGGGCAAGGCAGGAGAGGTCTGCCGTGCCATGTGGGTCCCCTCCCTGGCCGGGGATTGAACTCGCGCTGCTCTGCCATGGATGCTTCAGTGTGGTGCTCAACCCACTGCACCACCAGGGCGACCCCAAGGACAATACTTTTGATGGTATTTCAGTCACTGCTAATAACTTATTTAAATAAATAAGTACATTGGATACTAAGTGTAGTTTATAAGAAAGACAGGAGCTCTTTTCCACATTTCAGAGTCAAGGAAAAAGTGGAAACATTTTACATGCTTGATGTCAAAGGGGTGATTTTTACCATTGAATCTCAATAGTCTCAATAGTACCAGACTCATAACAGGTATCATTGGCTCTTTCCATGAAAATACAAGATGCCAAAGTTGTGGAAACCCTTAAAAAATTTATATTTTCAATTTACATGTGTGCTCAATGAACTACAGTTTTATTTTTTTATTTAAAAGATTGATTTATTTATGCGTACAAGAGCTGGGGTACAGACCAGAGTCACAGGAAGTGAGAGGATTCACCAGAGACACAGGGAGCAGAACAGGCAGAGTGACTGAAGTACACTGCTGAGGGGAGCAGTGGGGCCAGTCAGGAAAGGTTTGTTGTGCCATGTGGGTCACCTCCCTGGTTGGGGATCAGACTTGCACTGCTGTGCAGCAGATGCTTCACAGTGTGGTGCTCAACCCACTGCGCCACCAGGGAGACCCCTGAAGTGTGTTTTTAAACTGAAGTGGCAAAAATGTAAATTTCATGATTTTATCATTCAAATTTATTACTTTGTCTTTTCTACTTTTCTTTCAAAAAAATAGCTGACCACATCTATATGTTGTACTTACCCTGCCTTTTTACTTAAGGGTTAGCTAGATTTTTATTGCAGGCTTTTCTATAAATTTCATTTTAGTAGGTGCCTCATACTTTATTCACCTGTTCATAATTCAATGACTTTCCCTACTGTTTTAATATTAATGGTACTGGCATTTCCCCCTTTATGAATCAGCTAGTCCACTTAAAGCAGTGCCTAACACATGGTATATGCTCCATATAGCTATGTTTTTAATTCTGTAGTCTATGTATACTTTTAAATTTTAAATTAGTGCCTTTGGATTTTTAGAGGGTATGATCTTTTTATCTCATTTAAAAATTGTCACTAGTTTTTTAGCTAGATAATAAAAATGATTTAAAATACTAATGGTACAAAAAGTTAAATAGGAAAAAAGTCTTCCAGCAACTCAGTTGTTAACCCATTCTACCCCAATCAATATTGTCTCATTTATTCTTTTCCTTCCAGAAAGAGATGATTATAAACAAGCAAACACAAATCTTACTCTTTTTTCCTACTGGATCTTATTTTTTAGAACAGTGTTAGGCTCACAACAAGTCAGAGAGTATAAATAACCCATAGGCCCCTGTGCCCACATATGCTGTCTCCCCTCATCAGTATTGTGCACTACAGTGATGTATTTGCTACAACCAATGAGCCTACAACGTGTCACATCATTATCACCCAAAGTCATAGTTTACTTCAGGGTTAACTTGTAAAGTGTATTCTATGGGTTTGGACAAATATCTACAATTATATTATCATAGAAAATAATTTCACTGCCCTAAAAGTCCTCTGTACTCCACTAATAGGTTACACTCTCCCATACATTGACAATCACTGATCTTTTTATTGTCTCCATAGTTGGCATTGTAAACTATGTGGTCTTTTTTTTTAAAGATTTATTTATGCATACATGAAGTGGGGTACAGGCCAGAAGTACAGGAGGTGAGAGGATTCACCAGAGGCAGAGTGGGGAACAGAACAGGCAGATGTACTGAAATACACTGCTGAGGGAAGCAGTAGGAGAGATCGGAGATGTCTGCTGCACTATGTGGGTCACCTTACCGGCTGGCAGCAGGGATCAAACTCGTGTTGCAGTGGTTGCAATTTGCTTCATAGTGTGTCGCTTAACCTGTTGTGCCACCCGGGGGCCCCCAGTATATGGTTCTTCTGGACTGGATTCTTTCACTGATTATGTTTTCAAGTTTCCCATGTTTTCATGGTTTGCTAACTAGCTTTTTTTCAAAGTGCTGAATAATAGTCCATTATCTGGATATTCCACAGTTTATCCATTCACATATTGAAAAATATCTTGGTTGCCTCTTGGTTTTGGCAATTATGAATGAAACTGCTATAAATTTCCTGAAAATCTGTTTTTAAGTTTCCAGGACACTAATGGTGCTAATCTGAGATTTCACACTTTAAGAACCACTGGTCTATTAAAACAAACAAAAACAGCAGGAAAACACTCTCATTTTACATTTATTATGCTCTTAATATGCTAAGTACTATTCTGGGTATGAAGGATACACCAGTGAGTAAGACAAAGTCCCTCTACTTTAGACATTAAGACACATTAGTAATTAAAATGATGTGGGGTTGGTACAAGACATATGATAATGATAGATCAGAAAGTCACTTTGCTTATGTAGCAAATATCCATTGAAGACAACTGCAGAATGGTTTTAAGACTGTCTAATTTAGAGCCTCAAAGGGATCCCTAGTCAACAACATAAATTATGTGACAGTAGGTCTTAAAATGGGAGGAGGATAGATGTGGTACTAAATTCATGATATGGATGCTCTGAAATTCATAAATTCAGATTGATGTCACTGGTGAAGGGTGGAATTCTGACAAATCCCCAGTTTTGGCTGACTTGGGGAAATGAGGAAAACTGTTAAGATTAAGCAGGGATTTGATGGATTACCCGGAAAGGCTCAGGATTTACAGTGCTTCTCTCCCTTTCTTACCCCAACACTTACAGAACTATCAGATGTATTTCGAGTTAGAAAGAGATGTAGTTCTTGGCTGGTGTGTGTGACTGACACGTGAGCAGAGCGCTGGGGCTATATTTGGGATACCGCCTTTATTATTACCATTTCAGGTTTCAAAAATCCGCACTTCAGTCCCACATTTGATTACTGTGTGACCCACTCCCACCCTGTGCTGGGCTCCAAAAGCCACAGAAGTGAAACTTGTTACCTGGTGTCACCCTAAGCGGCTGACGCAAGAACAGTCCTACGCAGAGCTCCATGGAGACAAGCATGGAGAGTTTCCAGTGTTGGCATCACGTCATCTGTTACCTAAGAAGACACTTTTTAACCACTGAAATATTCTGTCTTCATCTTCTGCAAACACATCCACTGTGTATTTTTAGAGAAATAACACCCACTGTTTTTTAAATTTTGTTTTCTGAACAGTCGATCATTGGTAAAAGATAAACCATGAAAATAAGACTATTTGTATGCAAATAATTTTATTTCAGTTTTGTGCTAGAATATCGTGTGGCGAGATCAAAGTGAGAAAACGGTGCTTGGATGAGTCTTATGAGATGGGAAAATAAGAACAAAAACACCTATGAGTTAGCCACTTTGAGTTTAGGTTGGGGCCTCCCTGGTAGACTAGGGGTTAAGCCTCAGCTCTGTCACTACTAAGGCCTGAGTTCTGCCCTGGCCAGGGAGCTGACCCCAAAGAGTGCAGCAGACCACGGCAGTGTCCCCGCTGCTCCCCTCAGCAGTGTGTTTCAGTTGATTCATCTGTTTGGCTTACCACTCTGTCGCTGGTGAATCCCCTCCCCACCCTGCGCCTCTGCTCTATACTCCAGTTCTTCTATTCATAAATGACAAATAAATGAGTCTTTAAAAAATATTGTAAAAAATTTAGGTAAAGGTTCCCAAACACAAACAAACCCAGGCAGCACACAGCCGGGATCCCGAAAGTCTCAGAAATGGTTAAACTAATTCCAAGTGCATTTTCTCAAACATATTCATCTGGTCAGACTTCAGATCCTTAGTCAAACTGTAAACAGTGTCCACTGTCTACCTGAAGGAGACCACCAGTCCCCTTCAGGGCTGTGCCCTGAAGTGTCCCCCCCCATATCATCTCCAGCTTTGAGCCATGTCCTGCAACAGTATAATTCCCAAGTTTTTTTTTTTTAAGATTTATTTATTTACGCCTACAAGATCTGGGCTGCAGGTCAGAGGTGTGAGGTGACAGGATTCACAGAGTAAGGAGGGGAACAGCTGCATCCACTGAAGTACACTGCTGAAGGAGACAGCGGGGAGGCAGGAGAGGTCGGCTTCGCCATGTGGATCTTCTCCCTGGCCAAGGAGCGAACTCAGGCCACAGTGGCTGGTGATGGCTTGGTAGTATGAGACTTAACCCCTGTGCCACCAGAGAGATCCAATTTCAAAATTACTTGCAGCTCCTTTCAACTAGAAAAATATCTTTCCTCCTTAACCACATGGAAAGACATAAAGGAAGAAACACTAGATTCACATGAATGTTCTCTACTTACTCTCCATGCCCTAGAGACTAAGGGCAAATGCCGTCCCTGAGTGGCTAACGGAAAACAAACCAGCACTCCCATGACTGAGATGGGAACCAAATTCTTTTGAAGACTCTAGCTCATTCACTGTGTGTAAAGAGAAGAATAATGGGAACAGGGTAAGAGAACAGAGAGAGAGGTAAATAGCCTCTTACCCCACAGACACGCACCGATATGGGAGGACAAGCCCACTAAAGTGAGCGTATATTAACAGAAAATACCGGTGAAAGAAACTGAAAACACAAATAAACAGAAAGCGATTTTGTGCTCATTATTGCAATAGTTATTGGAAGGTACAGACTTTCTAGAGCAAGCTACAGATTCCATGCAGTTCTGATCAAAATCCTGGTGGCATTTTTCATGGAAACAGAAGCAACTGTCCTGAAGTGTGTGTGCGAATGATGGAGGCAAACAGAAAATTGGCAAAGGAGGCACAAAACCAGATACCTGGCTCACACATTGCTGGGAGCCTGACACTGATGCAGGTTAGATTCTGAGGTGTGTAAAGTGAGGCTCTGAACCCAGGAAGCAGCCAGACGGGTTTGATTCTGTGATGAACACAGTCCTTAAAGCAGCTACAGGAGGGAGAATCCTTAGGCTGCCTCTAGGCCAGCAGCGGCAGACCCAAGCTGCTGGCATCTGTTCAGAGTTGCAGGGGGCCCAGATCCAGAGGTGAGGGTGTGGAGACTGAGGGCCACTGTAGAATCTCTGGCCCTTTTCATTCGACATAGCTATCCAGAAGCAACAGAACAACCCCTGCAGGACGGATCGAGCCCCTCCCGAAGAGCCGAGAAGCCATCCACCAGCAGCTCAATGCCCTGGCAAGGGGCTGCAGTCCTTCTGCCCTGTGCCCTGTGCCCTTGCCGGGGCTTCTCTGCACCAACCCCCTCAGCAGAGGCAGCTTCCTCCAAGGCAGCCATCTGTGACCACGCAGGCTCGCTCTCAGCAAACCTGTCCCTTTCTGCTGCTTGCGTCTGTGCAGTGCCCGTTACGCTTCTCTCCCTCTTTCATAACAAACTTGTCCTTGTGGACAGAACTAGCAGCTCTGTCTTGTGGACAAAGTTGCCTGAGACACTCACTGGTGCAGCCGAAGGGCAGTTCTGGTGAAACATCCCGGAGCTGACTCAGGGACCCCCTTTCTGAACCCAACACATCCCCAGAAAACGACCACAGGAGGACAGAGGACCGACCGGGAAGAGCCACACACTCTCCAGAGGGAGTTGGAGGCATCTTGCTGCCCGAATCCAAACTGCTAACTAGACACAAAGTCTCATCTAGAGCTAGTGTCTTGGATAATTACAGTGAGGATTTGAGCCCAGGAAGCAGCCAGGCACATTTTATCCTGCGGTGAGAACTATGAGAACTACTCGAAAGAACACATTTGAATTCAGTTTCTTTGGCTAGAAAGAGTTGTTGACATTAACAGTGTAACTGTACTGGAGGGAGGGGCTTGCAGCCCACCCACCCCAACCTAAACACATGCTGATGCTGCAGGGTCTCATCTCTTCCCGCTAAAGGACGCCTGGACCGAGGCAGAGGCACAGGCTGAGCGCCCCTGATCCCTGAAACATTCTTTCTTCATCTTCTGCTAACAGACCCACTGTGTCTTTTCAGGAAAAATAACACAGACTTTTGAAAAAATTCTGTTTTATGAATTTTCCACAGTGGAAAAGTAATGCATTCAGATAGAATTCACTGTTTGGGCTGTTTATTTCACTTTAACATTGGGATAAAATATTTTGCAGCTAGATCAAAATGAGAAAAATATACGTCTGTGGATCTTATGATTTGGGAATGACCCATAAGTGAGATGATTCTTAGATGCGATTACAACATTGATTAT
>JAGFMF010011466.1:9010010-9057427 GCA_019455555.1 Galemys pyrenaicus
CTCTAGGTCTGAGGAAACAAACTGTTGATGCAGTGATTGGGCCATGGAGGGGGCAGTAAATAACAAATAAGTATTTCACGGACATGAACACCCAAGTGACAGAGTCGAACAGAAAAGGTGCCGAAAGTGCAGGCAGAGGCGCACACTAAGCCCAGCAAGGCTGTGGAAATGAGGGACAGTTTGAGCAACAGTTTCAAAAGAGAAAAGTGATGAGAATGGAAGAAGCTGATTTCACACAGTTGGAGCAGGTGTTGACTGAGGAGATGGGCCTGGGGATCTGATTCTGACGTGGGAACCTGTATGAGGTACACTTGGGGCAAGGTGCTGGATCCCTGGAATATTTTGGTTAAACACAAAAGGGAATATTGTGATGAAAACACATTAAGTTAAATACATGGTAAAGCAGGAATTTGAGTCTAAGTTGGAGTATTTGTATGGCTTTGAAGTTTCATGTGCTTTGAACTGTAAAGTAAATGACATTTCCACGTGGCTCCCTAAAATCAGACACTGATGTTCTTTGTGGAGCACAAGGGCGAGCAGATGAGTCCACCTTGTAGAGTCAGTGTCTTCACAGGAGTCTGCAGGGTGCAGGAAGATGCTGGGCGTTTGTGCCCTTGTTCTCTGAGGTCATCACCTGCGGCCTTGATGCCTTGACCGCAGAGGCGGTGGGAGCGGGTGGGCGCAGGCGCGATGGTGGGCAGCTGGGGAGCACCCTGGGGAGCTGCTGCGTGGGCGCACCTGGGCCTGGAGGCGGAGCATATAAGGGCTGCTCTCCGGTAAGGGCAGCAGCAGGTAGTCCTGCTGCCAGAGCGCCTGGAGCTGCTGCCCGAGAGGATGGACGCACCGCGACGCACTGCACCGCATCACTGGGAGAGCAGCCCAAAGGAACGCCAGAGACCTAGTAAAGCTTCCCCAGGGCCTGGTATGCAGCTCCAAGATCAGCCCTTCAGCCCCTCAGCCCTGGATCCAGGCCCCGGATCCCGGCCCAGCCTGCCCACTCTGCTCAACCCAGAGCCCAGTCAAGATTCCCTGGGGCCTGGGCAGCCTCCAGCCTCCGCCCCCAGACCCCCCACCTGCCCTGCACCTGGTGGCAGGCTCCCCTACAAACAGCAGAGAAAGAACTCTAAGGGCTGAAACACCCGCGGGGGCTCCAGGGTCCCTTTGCCCTTCGCCTGGAGCAGGGAGAGGTGGCCCCATGGCCAGGACAACTGGCATCAGCTGGCGGCTATAGGTGGGTGGGACCCTGCTCAGGCAGGGATGGAGGCTCTGAAACCCCGAAACCCGGGAGAGGCCCAGGGGCACAGCCTCCTCTGGGGCACCCCGGGTGGGGTGCAGGGAGCGAGGACTCTGCACATGGTGGGGAGGCCCTGGGTGGCATGGGGCCTGCTCCGGCAGGCTGGAGTGCGTGTCCTCGCGGTTCAGGGCAGAGCCCTGTGGGGAGGGGAGGGCATTACCACCCAGGAGTCCAGCCCAGCCCCTGGGGCAGCCAAACGGTGGGGAAGGCAGAGACCCCAGTTTGCCTCTGGGGCTCGCAGAGGCTGTGTCGGAAGCTTGATGGTTGCCTTGGGGTTGATGGATCCTGTGCACCCCAGAAGCTGAAAACCAGGGGGTGGCCAAGGGCTGGGCGGCCTGGAGCAGCGGGTGAGGTGCAGCGGCGGGGAGGCCCAGAAAGCTGCTCCAGGAGGCGCAGCTGGGCCGAGGTGCAGCCCTGAGCGGTTGAGCAGCTGAAGATGCCAGAGGAGCCGGGAGCCCCTGAGTGGCCGTGGGTGAGGCTGGGCCCCCTGGAACAAGGCTGAGGAGCTGAGACGCTCCGGGGCGAGGGCTGGCAGTGGGGCCACAGCCTGAGGGGCGAGAGGGGCCACGAAGGAGCTCGCTTCCCTCAGCTGACCTGCATCAAGAGCAAAGGCCGCTGCAGGGAAGGCTCAGCCAGGAGCGGTGAGAGCCCAGGGGTGGGGGACAGCAGGGAGGATCCCTGGGAGTGGCAGACCCCTCACCTCCCAAAGCCTGGAGTTTCCCCAGCTCCTAGGGAGCGTGTGCTGTGTGGTTGAGCCTGAGACCACAACTGAGAAGGCCAAAACATGCCGCTCCAGATCCCTGGATGAGTGCTTGCCCTGAGCCAGCGGGGCCTGAGGCAGAGAGGGAGGCCTGTCAGGGCTGAGCACCTAGGAAGTATTTCTGAATCGAGTTGTATGTCTTTACTTCTCTGCGTCGTAACTGATGCATTCGGGGCCCAAGGGGGCCTATTCTGATTCTTCCCATATGAAGTGTTCTGTCACAGTTGTTTGTAATCAAGCAGAGTCTCATCGTTTTGCGATTTATTTTTTTTCCATCTTAGTGATTCTGCCTACACCATATCATTGACTAAGTGTTCATGGCTCCCATATCCAAGCAGGAATGGACAGAAACTTTTGTGGGTTGACCCAAGGTCAAGGGCCTTGACCGTGCACTATAGCGGGCGCACAGGAGCGATCCTGCGGAGTTGTGTGCTGGCCTCGTGCACAGCTACCTTCCTGGCTGAAGACCACCCTGTGAAGAAGAGGGTGACAGCTCTTAATGGGCTCTGGAGGTGGCGGCGTACACATTACACACGGGAGAATCCATGGGCTTTTGTTTTGGCTGCGGCAGCAACATGCCGTTGCTCTGTTGCTGCTGGGTCCCCGCATCCCCACTGGGCCGCCAGGCGCAGTGTCCTCTCCCCTGGGATGGTTCAGGCCCTCACCTCCTGCCTGCAGTGGTCCAGCAAGCCCTTCTCACTAGATACTGTGCCAGGCTGTTGAAATCATCTATTCCTTTTTGTGATGAGTGGGCACTCTGGGTTTCTCCGGTCCCTGTCCTGTAACACTTGTGAAACTGCCAATTTCTGCATCACTCCATGCAGGGTCAACGGAGAAGGGATGAGGCTTTTCTGCCTCCCCCATTGGGGTGATGATGGAACCTCCGCCCTGCAGGCAGGCCTGATGGCGGCGCCTCGAGCAGGGTGTGAGTGGTGCAGGTGGGTGCACCTGGGCTGACTCGGGGCGTGTATGGGCTGTGTCACAGGGACGCCCTCAGGAGTGAAAGCAGCAGAGCAGAGTAAGTGGATAGACAAAAGCAGCAGTAGCCAGACACAAGAGGCCAGAGAGCCGGCGAGCGAAGATGCGCCAGGGGCTGGGAGCCTGCCAGCCTCCTGGCCCCCTGCCTGGCCCTGCCCCCCGCACTCCCGCCTGCCATGTACCTGTCCCCTCTGACATAATGATGCAATACAAGCCTGGAAAAGCACCAGGGGCTCCAGGACTCCTGCTTACCCCGTCTGTCGCAATCACTGGGAACCTGCCGTGCCCTGCTGGCCCTGCACTCCGCAAGATAAGATGACAAAGCGGCTACAGAACACAAAGCGATGCCCACACTCAGATGCTGTTCTGTGCCCTTTAGCCCTGGCTTAAATTCTCAGCGCTGTCGAGCTGCCTCCAGCCACTGCGATACAAATTCAATCCCCGGCCAGGGAGGGACACACAGGGCGCAGCAAACCTCGCCAGTCTCCCCGCTGCCCCCTTGGCAGTGCGTCTCATAAGACCCGCCGGTTCTGCTCCCCGCTCTGTCTGTGATGAACCCCCTCAACTACCCCGGAATCTGTCCGAACGCCCCTGGCCCTGAGGCGCCGGGCCTACACGTGCAGGCCCGGGAGCAGGCAGAGCCCGACCTGCACCAGGTGCCTTCGACTCAGCAAATGCGCCGGGGCAGGGCGGTAGGGGCCTCTCCGGACAGGGGCCGGGATCCGAGGGCCACGGGCAGGCGTGACCCCGAACACCGAGTTCCTCCTGGCCCAGCGACAAGCCCCCCAGGCTCCGGAGTCTCCGCACTCAGCCCTCCCACCGCGCCCTCCGGCGGGAGCCATGGGCACAGTGAGCAAGGACCATACCCGGGGCGGCTCCAGCCTCGGGGCTGCGCGGGCGCGTCGCGGGAAATGCCGCAGAGCCCGGACCGGGCGACAAGCAGACCCCCACGAGTGCCCGCAGGAGCTGCCAGGGCCGCGAGCACCAGGCTGCACAGCGGGCCCAACAAGGAGCTGCGCGCAACCCGTGCTCAGAGTTCAGTCCCCTCAGCAATAACTGGGATGGGGCAGGCCTCTGGGGTGCAGCCCAGCGGTGCACCAGCCCCGAGTGCCACCAGTGTGGAGCCCATGCCCCAGCCACAGTCCGTTCTGGTGAGCAGCGTGGGGAACGGCAAAGGCGCCGACACGCGAGCGCCCAGACCCGAGGCTGTGGAAAACGCGAGCGCAATGGTCACAGCCGATCCAACTGAGCGCGGCCCTCGCACGCCAGGTGCAGGCACGACCTGGACAACAGCTGCAGAACGGCAGTCAGCGACAGCCGCAGCGGAGATGGCAGAGCCAGAGTTGGCGACCGACCGACGGGAGGGGCGCGTGCGCACTCCTGACGCAGCTGGCCGAGATCCGGTGTCATAGAGGTGTGCAGCAGGGGCGGGGCCCTCCTCAGCAACAGGAAGCCTCGCCTGGGACCCCAGTGGATGGCTCCCCTTGGCAAGCTGGAGGACCCACGGGTCCCCCCCGGGGCTCTCCAAGTGCAGAGAGAGGCAGGGGAGGGATGAGTGGGTGAGAGGCGGGGCACAGCAGGATGCAGGCAGGGCTGATGCGAAGGACCTGAGAGCCTGACTGAGGCCTGAGCCGAACACAAAGCCCATGAGGGTGAAAGTGCGGAAAAACGGGGGAGGGCGCCGTCTTGTGGCTCGTAGGAGCAAAGGCGCCAGGTCCTGAAAAGAGCCCAGGATGGCCGAGCCCAGTGCTGACTCGGGGGCTACAGTGGGGCAGGATGGAGCAGCGCAGGACTAGCAGGCAGAGCAGTAACTTGGCAAAAGCGGAGACTAAAATAACAGTTCGCAGGAGAGAGATAGGGGTGGTAAAGGATGCCAAGGTTAATTCCAGATGAACAAAGTTAAGTACAGGTGCTTCTTAATCTGATAGAGAGGTGGAGAAACAATAACGAAATCTGATAATTACATAATTTGTAAATTAGTAAGAAAAATAAACTAATGGAAACCAAAAATCTAATTCAAAAAAGACACAAACATACAAACATAAAATAGTGTGTTAACATTTGACAAAGTTTAGCCTCCTTGGTAGGTCAAAGAAAATGCCAATTAAATTTAACTATTAAACAGTTTTCGACATATAAGTTGACAAAAATGTAAAAGCTGGTGCCATCTGAAGGCTGGTGCACTTTTATTACAGATGAAGTGTAGTGCCTCTTATAGATGGTAAATGAACAAAATGGTAAAACAATCACACCCTAAAAAGCAACATAAAATATGAAAGCTTTAAAAATATTCAAATACTTTGATCTAGCAATTCTGGTTCCAGCTATCCTTTCTAAGGAAATCACAGAAATACGCCTGAAGACTCCTGTACAAGCATGTCTATCTGACTATAGTATGTCGGCTGCACGTACCACAAACCTGACGACTTAAATGAAATGGTGCTTATTCTTCTCTTATTCCAGTAAATCGAGGCCTGCAGTCCAGGGCTGGTGCAGTAGCTCCTAGAGGCATGCCATAGGATCCAAGCTCCTCAGTCTTTCCACTGACCCCCCCCAGAGCAAGGGGCTGCCTTCCTTTTATCTGAAAGTGGCCCGGACCTCCTAGGTTATCAAGTCTGCACTCTAGACAAGATGAGAGGACAAAGGTTCATGTTTGCTAAATCTTTTTACTTAAAAAAAAAATCCAGTAGCTTTATTATGTAGGCTTCCACTTGTAGCTCTTTCTTTTTATAGTGTTATCAACTACAGTCACCATGTTATACATTAGATTCTCACTTGTGTCAAGATCACATATTAAGGCCTCCTTGGTGGCGCAGTGGGTTAAGCAACGCACTATGAAGCAAACCGCAGCCACTGCAGCACGAGTTCGATCCCTGCTGCCGGCCAGGGAGGGGACCCACATGCACG
This sequence comes from Galemys pyrenaicus, assembly GCA_019455555.1. Lineage (NCBI taxonomy): Eukaryota > Metazoa > Chordata > Mammalia > Eulipotyphla > Talpidae > Galemys > Galemys pyrenaicus. The sequence goes on from JAGFMF010011466.1 coordinate 9,015,950, forward strand.
GCAGACTTCTTCTGCTGTGCCCGCTGCTCCCCTCAGCAGTGTACTTCAGTTGATCTGCCTGTTCTGCTCCCACTCTCTGTGGTGAATCCTCTCACCTCCCCCCACACCTCTGGCCTGTACCCCAGTGCTTGTATGCATAAATAAATAAATATTAAAAAAAAAAAAGATCACATATTAGCTCCTCACTTGGAAAAGATGCACTGTCTCTCTTATTTACTAGAGTTGTCAAATGGCTTCCCTTAGAAGGAGCTATTCATAATTTGGTACATTACCATCTTCCCCATCTAAAATGGGGTTCTGTTAATGAAGAAGATACAACGGCATCTGTTTAATCATGAAGTTATTTTTAGATACTTATGTCAGGTTTTTAAAATTTTACTGACCTGGAAAAACACAATATAATGTCAAGTGAGAAGCACTTAATACAATCTCAAAAACAATACAATCTCAATTTTGTCAAAAATACGTAATTTACATAGATATACATCCTACAGGAGAAATAACAGGTGGTAATAGTAGCTAACATCTACAGAATTGGCATTTCAAAGGGCTATTGATGGAAGGGCACAGTTTTTATCTTACTTAATTGTTCCTGTAGTTCATAAATTTTCTATAATGACCCTGAACTAACTACTGCGTTGTTGGAAAAGTCATGACACATTTTTGCATGAAAAACATAGAAAAAATACGTCATGACTTTTCTGACAATCCAATATATAGCAGGAAAAAGTATTTTATAAAAAAATCCAATTAAAGATCACTAAGTCCAAAATGTTTACACTTACTCATTTTCATCTTCATTGTCAAAAGAAAGGAGACTACTATTTTTGATTTGCTTTTGTGGATTCTTCTTAACCGAGTCCTGTTTGTTCATTTCCTCTTCATTTGTCTTTTTCTTTTTTGAGCTTGCTGTTAAACCTGAGTATTTTTCATTTGAAGAACGCTTTTCTGGCTTTCGATACATAATTCTTCCATCAGCTGGAGCTTCTTCATCTGGAATAAAAACAAAGTTAAAAAATATTCTTCATTTTTCAGTTTTTTGCCGTCGGAGGGTCAAATGGCAAGAAAACCTCATACCTAGAACGCTCTTGAGTCAATGCAGTGTGTTCTGTGATGCCTCTAGCTTATGCCACAAAAAAGGCAGTCACAAAATAACAACTCACTCACTGGAATATTCAATAATATTGCCAGTCCCTAATTAAATATAACCAGGTTGTATTTTTGAATATTTTGCAAAGAGACTGCATGGAATTTCAGCATGTTCCCTAAAATAATGTAATAAATATTTAGGAATAATGAAAAATATACTCTGTGGCATACGACACCTTAGACACTAATTAAACAGATCTCTGTTGACTAGCACATAAACCTAACCACCTACTCATTTTTAAACGGGATTGTTTTTATTAAATTCTCAATCTTCATAATAAGCCAGAAGGGTAGACACAATGCTGAGAGGTGAAATGACTTCTTCACAGTCACATGTTAAAAGGCAAAGAATGAACCTAGGACTGTCTCCTTCTAACAAGCCATACTATTACATAAAATAATCTCATACTCCAGGATCCTTAAAACTGTTAGAAAAACCATAAGACTGTCAAGACACACCTGCTTTGGCAGCCTTTATTTCTGCCTTAATTTTCATGACTTCTTCAGCTGACAAGTCTCCCTTTTTTAAAACCACCACCTGGGGCTGTTCATCTTCTTTGTCACTGTGATCACCATCTTCCTCTGGGGGCTGAAGCTGGGCTCGCTAGGGGAAAACATATACAATGTGTAGGTTCCTGACCTGGAACTGCATACAACCACTCCTCCCTAGGAGAGAAACTAATTACTAAAGTGAGAAGGTAACTTTATTGACTTCATGCTTATGGAGATGAATCTTTAAGTAACTGAGCAGGCTGACCTCACCACAGTGTACCTTCCCAGCACCCTGGGGAGTCTGTTGTTCCTTCTGCTTGTCAACCCTTCTCACTTCTCTTTTCAAAGTCTGACCAAAAAAAGCAATGAAATACACCGAAATAGAGAAAGCTGCAAATAAAAATTACTTTCTCCACCTCTGCTTAACTCTCCTCCCTTCCAACACCTTCATTTGGTGGATATTTAGTCAGCTATTTCTAAATGTACACAAAGGTGGAGGTACAGAGCTAACTTGGGATACAAACAAGATGCTGGTAGATGAGATCCAATTAAGTATTTCTTGTAAATCACAATATCACATATACTAAGAGTTTGATTTAGTGGTATAGAATACACAATACAAAATGATGAGTGTGATGAGGTGATATGGATAACTTGAACAGAAATAACTCCTTGGGGGAGCTTCAAGGCAAAGATGAGGCAAGGGAGGGAAGTGTTAAAAGAAAACGGTGTTTTGGGTTCACCACATACTTACTAGATTGAATAATTTGTACTTAAGTCAATCTTTTTGTTTACTAAGCTCTAAGTGACTTGAGAGGTGGGTCTGAGGGCAAGTGTTGGACACAGTGCTAAATTATTTCTCCACACATCTCTTAGCATACTAGTGCCTTCCTATCCAAAGGGGTAGGGCATGTTTTGGTGGGAACCAGTTAAGAGTGGAAGCTTGGGAAGCTGACTTCCACCGATCCTCACCATGAGCTAATCAAGTGTATCTCTTTTCTAAAGTTTCACTTCTACTTAAATCCAGAATATCTAAGGCCTTTGCTTGTTATTTTTCCTTTTGGTAAAGAAAGCACAAGTACAGTTCCAGGAAATTCTTCCAAAGATGTTCCGTACACAGTGATTTCATCGAGTGGGCTCAGTTTACTTTCTGGAAAATGAGACGATGCTACTCACCCCCACTCCCCAACAGGTTTTGAGATAAGCAAATGAGGAAGGGACAGGAAAAGTGACCTTTCTTAACCATCTACCAAGCATGAGGCGCTTTACCTGCGTCAAGTCATTTCCAAAAGCTACAGCAGCGCTCTGAAAATGATAAAGCGCTTCCTGTAAGAGGATGTGGTTGTTTGAGGAGGACCAGCCCGGAGGTCCCAGGACCACCCGAAAGGGGGGCGGGCGCGGATGAGAGGAGACCCCTGAATCCCAGGCCATCAGGACCAGGCAGAAGGCGGAAGTGGCGGGGCAGGTCGCGCTTCCGAGGTAACGCGACCGGCCCGGGCTCACCTTGGTCTCTACGGTAGGCCCTTCCCTGTAGCCGACCCTTTCCTTGAAGCGAGCCAGGAATGCCGGCTCGGCTGGCCGAACGTACGACACCTGGTTCCGCTTGCTCATGGCAGCTCTGGGGCAAACACCTCCCCACGGCCGATCGAGACTGTACGGAGGCGCCGGCGCCTACTCATAACGTCACGCACGCTCCACCCCCACCTCCCCCGGGCGCAAGGCCGGGCACCATGGCGGCTTCCGTGCTGGCGTCAACGTCCCACTCGAGCGCCAAATTCAAATTCGCGGCCATCTTGAGCGGTCGGAATCCCGGTGTCTGACGCGGCTGGAGGTTGGGGCATCCGCTGCGTTGGTCTCGGGATCTGGGGGTCAGGGCGCCATGGCGCCCGGCTGCAAAAGTAAGTAAGGAGCCCGGCCTTGTGACCACGTTCCCGCCCCCAAATACCGCCGTGAAAGGACTGCTGCCTTCGGGGTGGGCACGGAGGGCACGAGCGGATCGGGAGACGCTGGGCGTTCGGAATCTGAGCGCTTCCAAGACCATGCCCTGATTGAACAGCTCTCTTCTCTTGCTGTGTGCACTGGGTGGCCATACCAGCCAGGCCCAGTTGTAGGCGCTGGGCGGAGCAGTGAAGGGTGATCGAGAGCTTGGCGCCCAACGACCCTTTAATTCTTCCCTCGCGTTCTCCTTCCTGCGGTTTCGTCGTTGGCCTCTACCGTGACCCGACGCGGGCGGCCTCGGTGGTTGCCTTGGGGTCCGCCTTGCTCTCACCGGCCTTTGCGTCTTTCCACATTACTACTGACCCTCCTGAACATATTAATGTTCTAGCACGTCTGTCTCTTTTGAAGGGCCCCCTGTGCACTGTCCTTGGATAAGGGATTTTTAAAGCGTAGACACTTCGTCAGTGCCTTTGTGGTCTCACGCTACCTATTTTCTTCTTAACGGTTCAGCTTCTTTTTTGTTGGAGGGGAATGTGGTCGTTTTTACTTTTAATAAACCTTCAAATTTTCGCTAGTTTCATAGTCCAATTCCTGTGTCCTTGCCGCACCTCTCATACTGACTAGTACTTTTAGGACTCTTGCTTATTAAAGTTCATTTTTAGCAGATTTGATGGACTTCTGTGTATGGTGTGAATGGTAGTGAGGAGAAGCCTATGTTAGAAGAGTGAAGAAATTGTGAACTTTTGGTATTTGAACCTTCCGATAGTAGTGCTTCTAGCTGTCAGCTGTAGTTATCTGTTGTGTTTTTGTTTGGCTTTTAGGTTGATCCTACTGTTAAATGAACACTTCATTCTGCTCTCTTTTATCCATTTGAAATGTTCCTTTCCCTCCACCATTTTCAATATTCAGGGAATGTTAGCACACAAATTGTTACATTATTGGATTAAAATAAAGCATCTTTTCATTTAATGGAAAATGACATATGTATGTAACTGTCTCTGAAAGACTGTCCTGCTTTTATAAACTTCAGTTTCTGGAAGTGATGGAGCAAGAGTATTCACTGCTCCTCTTTGTAATTTTCATGGGTGCTTTACTGTTTCTTTAAGTTTGCTGGCAGGGTTGAGGTTGATGACATCTCTAATGAGTGCCCTTTGCGTTTCCAGCGGTCCAGATACTGGAGCATGAAGTAGGAACACATGGAGGGCCCTTGCAGAGCCTCTATACCTTTTACTTTTATGCCCATGAAGGTTATTTTTTTTTGTGATATTATTGGCTTCATGGATTGTTGTCTTTAAAATCAGAATGAGAATGTAATAAAACTGTGTTTATGCTTCCTTTTTGAACTGTCTTCAACATAGCTTATCATTCCATGAGTTGGGGGCTGATTGGAGATGGAAACTCACTTCTCAGAGGCATTCACCTGTGACTTAGCCTCAGTATCAGGCAGCTGTCCAGAGGCAGAATGAGAAACTGACAACTTCCCTCTCCTGGGAAGAAAGTGCTCCAGCTGGGAGTTGAGGGAAGAGAGATGTCAGTGTTCTTGGCTGTGTGGTCTGGTCTAGAGTTTCTAATTTGTTTAGCCGGGAGGGAGGGAGCAATCATATCAAGTACCACAGACTTACTTTCTTAAAGATTTCTGTAAGTTTTCTTCAGTAGATGTTCTTTCCTTTGCCACTTGTTTTTACAACCATTTATAGACTTTAAATGGTTTTTAAATTTTTATTTCCTCAGTTTCACTGGACAATGAGTTAGTGGAGTTCCTCACACTATCATGCTGGACGTTGATCTCTGACTTCCCTTTTAAAGAATCATTTGTCTTCTGAGTTGAGACTAAATGAAGTCAATGAATGACAGAAAAGAGCAAATAGACTGTTGTAGTAACTCGTAACTCAAAGGATATGGCCAGCTTGACTCCATGATCATGGCAATAGATTCAATGTAGGATTCTGGATATATTTTGAAGGTTGAGTCAGAGAGATTGGCTAACAGGTTGGATATGAAGTATGAGAAAGAAAGGGGTCATGGATGATTCCAAGGTGTTCGACTGAGCAGCTGGAAAAAGAGTTATTACTAAATGAGATGGAGAAGCATGTTTTGAGTGAGGGTGTGGTGAATAGGAACTCAGTTTTTTTTTTTTTAAAGATTTATTTATTTATGCATACAAGCACTGGGGTACAGGCCAGAGGTGTGGGGGGGGTGAGAGGATTCACCACAGACAGAGCAGGGAGCAGAATAGGCAGATCAACGGAAGTACACTGCTGAGGGCAGCAGCGGGCACAGCAGGAGAGGTCTGCTGCACCATGTGGGTCCCCTCTCTGGCCAGCAGCAGGGATCGAACTTGTGCTGCAGTGGTTGCGGTTTGCTTCATAGTGCGTTGCTTAACCCACTGCGCCACCAGGGAGGCCCAGGAACTCAGTTTTGAATATATTAATTTGAGAAATCTGGAGAGCTAACTTGGAGTTATTTAATAGGTAATTAAATGTAAGTGTTTGGGCTTAGGAGAGTTCAGGGAGAATTTGGGATTCCTTAGCATATATATATGTGTGTGTGTGTGTGTGTGTGTGTGTGTGTGTGTATATGTATATATATATATAAAACACATTTAAAACCATGAGTCTGATGTCATCACCAGTGGAGCATGTATGGATAGAATAGAGAGGAAGTTCAAGGCTACGTTCTGGAGCTCCCCACTGTCAGGAGGTTCAGGGAACAGAGGATACTGAGAAAGGAGTGTCAGCAACTGAATAGCAGGTTAGGTATGAATAAAATTGATATTTTAAACACTTTTAATGATGTGTTCTCTTTTTTTCTAGCTGAGTTACGCAATGTAACAAATGGTCAGTCTAACCAACCAAGGTAAGGAAAAAACCTGTTGATGAAAAGAATAAGGGAACATAGTTTCTAAAAACCAATGGTTTTTAGGAACCATTAGTAAGTGGCACTTGTGTCAAAATTAAGCTGAACCCTCAACTACCTAGAAATTTGAAAACTCACATCATTCTCCCCTCCCCTTCCCTCCTCTCCCCTCCTGCCTCGTCTTCTAGACTAAAAGATGGAATTAATAACATAATTCTCCCTTGGAGCGCATTTTATGATTGTTACTAAGGGAAATCAGACAAGTAGGGCTTGGACTTTCTTAGACATCACCTTCCTTTGGGTGGATTTCAAGTGAATTCTTACGAAACAAATTAGTAAAATGTGTGAGGGCCACGTGTGACTCTTAAAAGAGGTAACGTGAATGAGAGGATCCTGAGCTATGGGGGAAACTCAGTATGGAAACAGGATTGAAAATAGGAGACTTAGACCCTGTTTCAGTTTTGCTAGTAAACTTAGCTGCTACATTTTTGTCTTTAGTAATGAAGGTGATGCCATCAAAGTTTTTGTCCGAATTCGTCCTCCTAAAGAGGGTTCTGGATCACCTGATGGAGAGCAAAACTTATGCGTATCTGTGCTCTCCCCAACAACTCTTCGACTGCATTCCAACCCTGAGCCCAAGATCTTCACGTTCGATCACGTTGCAGACACAGACACCACTCAGGTGATGATTGTTTGAAAACTTAACTTTCTGCTTATAACACAGAAGACTTAATTGTGAGGATTTCATTTAAGGTCTCTTTTAGCTTGGTAGATCTCAGTAGGGTGGGCAAACATTCCATAAATATTTCAAATTGAATGTTAGCAAATATTTTTCTTAAAGATTTATTCATGCATTCAAGACTGGGGTACAGGCCAGAGGTGCAGGGAGTGAGCAGATTCACCAGAGACAGAGTAGGTGTAGGGTCAGAGAACAATCAGGTCTTTCCACCCTCCCACCACTGTGATGATGGACACCTGTGGTGCTGTGAGCATTCCAGGGTGGGCATGCACAAGTGGGCGCACCTGAGTTGGACACGGGCTTAAATGGGCGGCGTCATGAGGATGCCAGAACCAACAGGACCGACTGACAGTACAGACCACAGAGCAGTAGCAGCAAAGCAGCCAAGAGGGTGAGATGCACTGGGGGCTGGGAGGCCTGCCAGCCTCCCGGCCCCTGGCACCCATACCTTCCATGTACCTGGCCACCTCTGCTAATAAAAGCATGAAAAGCCACCGAGGGCTCCAAGACGCCTTTCCTTTACCCCCCCTCTGCTAGAACCATCCCGAACCTACCCAGTGTGCCCCTTTCCTGCCATTACAGTAGGGAACAGAATAGGCAGATTGACTGAAATACACTGCAGAGGTGAGCAGCGGGCGAGGCAGGAGAGGTCTGCTGTGCCATGTGGGTCACCTTCCTGACCAGGGATCAAACTCGTGCTGCAGTGGCTGCGGATAGCTTCATAGTGCTGTGACTTAACCCCTTGTGCCACCAAGGAGACCCCAGCAAATAGTTTTCTTTCTCATCAGTCTTTACACCAGAATGACATAACCTTGCTTTACTTTTTCCATCTAGTGATGGAGGTTCGTGAAGTCATCCTTTTCATACAGCTTAGAGTGACAAGTACAGTTGAATTTCCTAATTTAAGGAGTGTTTCATTCACTGTGGCATCAAATGTGGGTGGCTTAAACAAAAAAAAACTTTTCTCACAGTTCTGGAAGCTAGAAAGTTTAAGATAGGACCAGCAGATCGAGTGTCTAGTGAGGTGTTTTTCTTGGCATGTAAACTATCCCTTCTGACTGTGTCCTGACATGAAGGGGAGAGAAGAAGCAAGTTTTCTTACTCTGCTGATGATTAAGTTCTACCTCCTGGAGATTATCAATTTAGGCACTGCTCCCAGTATGAGGTCTCCTTCACCTTCATGGCCTAGTTATCTCCCAAGGTCCTATCTTTAAATAACATCACATTGGGGGTCAGGATTCCCCATTTGAATTTTGGGGAGCACATGGACATTCAGTTCATACCAGAGAGTGATCAACTTAGATTTCCATAATGTCAAGAACTGCTTTTTAAGTAACAACTTTAGTCAAGATCTAGTTAGCTCTATATAATAGAACTTTCTGCAATGATGGAAATGTCCTGTTTGCACTTAGAGTGCATCTGAGGTAGTGCATTTGCAGGCCTGACTTTCAAGTTTCTTAAATGTATGTCTAATAGCCACTGTGTCAGACGTCACAGGTGAGAGTTAAATCTTTATATATTTTCATTCAGGGTATGGCTAGAGAATGGAAACAAAAAGTATATATCATTTGAAATTTTCTAGTAGCTGCATTTTAAAAAGAAAAAAGGTAAAAAATTAATTTTATTTCTGTTAATTAAAATATTTCAACATCAATCAATATAAGGCATATTATTATTTTTTCTAAGATTTATTTATGCATACAAGAGCTGGGGTACAGGCCAGAGGTGCAGGGGGGTAAGAGGATTCACCAGAGACAGAGTGGGGAACAGAACAGGCAGATTGAAATACACTGCTGAGGAGAGCAGCGCGTGAGGCAGGAGCGGTCTGCTATGCCATGTGGGTCCCCTCCCTGGCTGGGAATGGCTACACAAGCCCCACAGTGCGGTGCTTAACCCCTCCCACCACCATGGAGGGTCCTATTATTATTTTTTAAAGATTTATTTTGTTTATACATACAAGAGCTGGGGTATAGGCCAGAGTCCAGAGTGGTGAGAGGATTCACCAGAGACAGAGTGGGGAGCAGAACAGGCAGATTGAGTGAAACACACTGCTGAGGGGAGTAGCGGGTGAGGTAGGAGATGTCTGCTACGCCATGTGGGTCCCCTCCTTGGCTGGTGGCAGGGATCGAACTCGTGCTGAAGTGGCTGCGGTTTGCCTCACAGTGCATTCATTGTTCAACCCACTGTGCCACCAGGGAGGCCCAATATAAGGCAAATTACTAATGAGATATTTTTCCCTTTTTTTCATGCTTAATTTTCCAGATCTGGTGTGTGTTTTATACTTACAACATCTCAAACTGGACTAGCCACATTTCAGATGCTCAGTAGTTTGCATTACTTACATGAAAAAATGAAAATAAAAATCAAATATTAATTAGTACTAGTTTGTGAGAAAAACACTGAAGGAAATATTTTTATTTTACTTTATGCTCATATCAGTAATATTTGCATGCAATGTGCTAAACAAAAGTTGTATAAAATTTAGTTGTGAGTTTTTAAATGTGTAATTGTATAGATTAACAGACATGTTGAATGTTTTATTGTCTGAGATGTTTTCGGCTTTCCTATATTGGATGTAATTTCTGTTATCATAAATGTTAAATCTTACATAGTTTTTATTGTTATAGAGAATGTAATTAGCATTAGGAAACTTTAGGAAAAATGTTTTCATTTTAATGAACTGTTTACATGTTTGGTGCTTCGTAGGAGTCTGTGTTCTCAACTGTGGCCAAGGGCATTGTGGAGTCTTGCATGAGCGGATATAATGGTACCATCTTTGCATAGTAAGTTGTTGACTGTGTCCTTATACAAGGGTACAATACTAAGTGCTTCTCTTTGTTTCCTATGGCTGCTCTAACAAATTACTACAAACTTAGAGGCTTGAAATAGCAGATCAGCAGTCTGATAACAGTTCTCATATGCTGTATGCTTTTTGGGAAGCCCAGGCGAGAATCCACTTTCCTGCCTTATCTGTCTTCTAGACCACACACATTACTTAACTTTTTTTCCCTAGTCACACCTCTGTGTTATTACAGCTGGGACAGGTTCTCTGTTGTGAAGAAATCAACACTTGGGTGTTGACCAGAAGTAGGAGGGTGTGGGGGTAATGAGCAGGTAGAGAGGATTCATAGAGACAGGGTGGGGAGGAGAACAGGTAGATCTCCCGAAATACACCGCTGAGAGAAGCAGCGGGCTAGGCAGGAGAAGTCTGCTGCTCCATGTGGGTTAGCTCCCTGGGGATCGACTCATGCTGCAGTGGCTGGCAATAGCTTGATACTGCTGAGACTTTTATCCCTGTGCCACCAGGGAGGCCTGGGCATTGGAGTTTGAATCATGTGTACTTGTTAAGGACTAAATTGTACTCCCAAACTTATGATTATGTAAGCAAATGGAAAATCAATACAGATGACTCAAGAAAAAAAAAGGCAGTTGGACTTTTGTTTCCAATTTTTGCTATTCTAAATAATGCAGCAATTCTAAAAAGTGTAGTTTTCCTAAATTCTGTCTCTCAAAGATAGTAAATTATCTTAAGTTGTTGTGGCTAGTGTGAATAATGCTGCTATGAACACAGGGTGCGTAAGTCTTTTTGTATTCGTTCTTTTTTTATTTTTATTTATTTTTTTTTAAAAAAGATTTATTTATTTATGCATACAAGCACTGGGGTACAGGCCAGAGGTGTGGGGGGGTGAGAGGATTCACCACAGAGAGCAGGGAGCAGAACAGGCAGATCAACGGAAGTACACTGCTGAGGGGAGCAGCGGGCAAGGCAGGAGAGGTCTGCAATGCCATGTGGGTCCCCTCCCTGACCGGCAGCAGGGATCGAACTTGTGCTGCAGTGGCTGCGGTTTGCTTCATAGTGCGCCGCCTAACCCACTGCGCCACCAGGGAGGCCCTTCGTTCTTTTTTTAAAGATTTATTTATCCATGCACACAAGCACTGGGGTGTAGGCCAGAGGTACGGGGACGTGAGAGAATCCACCAGACAGAGCAGGGGGCAGAACAGGCAGATGGACTGAATCACACTGCTGAAGGGAGCAGTGGGCCAGGCAGGAGAGGTCTGCTGCGCCATGTGGGTCACCTCCACAGCTGGCAGCAGGGATCGAACTCGTGCTGCAGTGGCTGCGGTTTGCTTCATAGTGCATGACTTAACCCACTGCGCCACCAGGGAGGGCCCTGTATTAGTTTTCATTTTCTTTCGGTAGACACCTTGGAGTGGTCTTGCTGAATAATGTTTTCATTTTTAGTTCCTTAAGGGATTGCCATACCATTTTCCAAACAACTGCATTGATTTACATTCCCACCAACAATGGATGAGTTTTCCTTTTTCTGTATACCCTTGCCAACATTTACTGTTACCCCAATTAATTTTTATTAAATTATAATGTGTTTATGAAATATTATGTAACTATTAAAAATGAATTAGATCTCTATTTACTGATTTACAAAAACATGTGAGATAAAATTAAGGAAGGGAACATGTTACAGAGCACTTTGAAAAATATTATTCCAGTTTTATAAACAGAATTAAAACACTGATGGGCTGTTTTTGTATATCCTGGAATATACAAATTGTTTATTAGTCAATTAACAGTGCTCTTCATGGTAGCAAGAGAAGAAAAGGAAAGGGTTTACTCATATTTTACCTAATGTAATTTTTGAAGAGAATGAAGTTTGGGTAAAATTTATATAGTAATAGACCATATAAAATATGAGGGCCTCCCTGGTGGCTCAAGGGGTTGTACACTGCACTATGGGACTTTCACAGCCACTGCAAGGCGAGTTCAAACCCTGGCCAGGGAGGGGACCCTCTTTGCACAGCAGACCTCTCCTGTCTTGCCCCCTGCTCCCCTCAAGAGTGTATTTCTATCGAGCTGCCTGTTCAGCTCCCCACTCTGTCTCTGGTGAATCCTCACCCCCCCCCCTGCATTTGGCCTATACCTAGTTCTTGTATGCATAAATAAATAAAATCTTAAAAAAAATATGAGGGTAGTCTTAAATTTCATGTGTAAAGATATATGAACCATTCTTACTTTTACAGTGGACAGACTGGCTCAGGGAAGACATTTACTATGATGGGTAAGTACACATTTTTTGACTTTATCTTCTCTTTATGTGATGATGTAGCACCTACTACATTTTTGGGAAGGCATAATATCTACCTAATGCTGACTTTATAAAATTAAGAATATTTCCTATAGTTTTGTGAGTACCTGCATCCCTGTCACCTGAAGTATGTGTTACTCTGGCTGCTATCATCATTAGTTTTGCTTTTAAACTTCATTAGCTTTTAAACGTCTATGAATGAAATTTTGCTTTCTATTCTTTTATTGTTTGACTTCTTTACCTCAGCAATGTTTCTTGATGCACTCATATTGCATGTAGTAATTATTTCCATTGCTATATACAATATGTCATTTTATTTACATAGCCACTCATATTTCCCTCTTTTTCCAGTATTAAAAAATAAAGAACTATTCTGTGTTTTCTGTCTTTAGAGAAACCTTGTAAATTGTTCTTGCGGAATTTTTCTACTAGTCTGGCTTTCACTGCCCAATGCAAAATGTATTAGCTAATACAGTTTTTAGTAATGCTCTATGTTATTATCTTCTCTTTTACAGTTGAAAACTCTGAGAGATTAATTATCCTGTGTCACACAGCTAGTTTGTACATGTCAGCCTATGAGAATGATTGTCATATACAAGCAGTAAAATACAGTTATTTGATATTTTTGCTAATTTTGGTAACTCTCTATAGGAAAAACTTGAAACTTGTTATGTAGATGCGTTTTTTTCTTTATCAAACAACTAGTTTTAAAAATATGTTGGTGACTATCATGTGGGACTTTCCTTCCATCCTGTAAATAGGCAGGTTCTATTATGTGATCTTTCATAGACCAAAATCTAACTTGTTTTTGAGGTACAAATATAAAACTGATTTTGACTTTGCAGCATGTCAGCTTACTTTGGTACAAATTGCCTTTTAGTGTTGCCATTTTGAAGGAATCCTTTAACAGTATAAAAATAAACAGCTTTTTCTTATATATAAATATTTTTTTTTAGGACCATCTGAATCTGATAATTTTTCTCATAACCTGAGAGGAGTAATCCCACGGAGTTTTGAATATTTATTTTCTTTAATTGAACGTGAAAAAGAGAAGGTAAAACTTACTGTAAAAATAAAGTGGTTCTGTGATATGACCCTGTTTTGAGTAGTTAGCTATTAACAATTAGTTCATGAGACATGGAGGGACTTAGGTGGACTCTGTGATGTGGATAACTTAGTGTGATATAAAAACCCCTTTCAGTTGTTAGGATAAAATTATGAATTTTGAGTTTTATTTTCAATTTAAGTTTTTAGTTTATAAAATATATATCATCCTTGTTGGCGAGACTGTTGACTAAAAAACATAATACAGTGATTTTTAGGCTCTCAGATTTTATAACTGTAAAGAAAATCTTTTTTTTTTTTAAATAAAGATTTTATTTATGCATACAAGAGCTGGGTGACCATACAAGAGCTGGTAGACCATGGGTGTGGTGGGTGAGAGGATTCACCAAAGACAGTGGGGAGCAGAACAGGTGAATCTACTGAAATATACTGCTGAGGGGAGCAGCGGGTAAGACAGGAGAGGTCTGCTGCCCATGTGGGTCAGCTCCCTGGCCAGGACCAGACCAAACTCATACAGCAGTGGCTGCCGATAGGTTGATAGTGCTGAGATTTAACTAACCCCTTGTGCCTCGTGGGAGGCCCTGTAAAGAAAATCTTAACTGAGGAAAACAGATTCACTAAGCCCTGTCTCCTTTCTGTCTCTCCACTGACAGATGGATACAGATGACCCAAGATGTTTATCATCTCATATCTAAAGCGATGAGCCCTTTCTTACCTCTCTTGTAGCACCTACTAGTACCAACCCATTATCTTGTTGCACATGTGCAGCTCCATCATACTGGGTGTGTAGGCTTTCCTCATTCATTGGTTCCTAGGTTGGGCCATTTTCATGAGTGTGCTGCTTCTTAACTTGGTGAAATATAGGCTTAATGACCATTAATGTTCTGGGTTCTATTACATGTGTACCAAGGGAACTGATACAGAACATTGGTTTACCATTTACTCCTTTGTAGAAACTCCCTAACTTTGCAGTTGGACATGCACATTGTGTACCGGTGAAGTAAGTTTAGTGTCAGCAAGTCTTCTGTAGTTAGCGATCTTATAGAGAGACTGTAAATTATTTTTAGTCTTTTAAAGAATTTAATACTTGTTTCAAATAAAACTTTGTGAGGACGTCCAATGTAAGACAAAAATGGAATTGTTCAATTCGACTGCTCTATTCCCAGCTCCTTTGTTTGACTCTAGCACATTTTACCTACCCGAATCAGTTTGATGCTGCTTTAGAAGGTAATGGTGTATTGTAATTAGTTACTTAGATTTTTAAAATTTTGTTTTTTTGGTTACATTTTTGTCTTTCCATATGGTGCACATGTTCTTCTCACCCTCCACCAAACCAGCCATGCCCATATCCTATTTGTTCTCTCCCCTAACCACTCTCCTCCCCCCTCTTACCTCTAGTTATCTAGATTTTTCTTTTTTTTAAAGATTTATTTATGCATACAAGCACTGGAGTACAGGCCAGAGGTGTGTGTGGGGGGCGGGGGGGGGGGATGAGAGGATTCACTACAGACAGAGCAGGGAGCAGAACAGGCAGATGGACTGAATCACACTGCTGAAGGGAGCAGCGGGCACAGCAGGAGAGGTCTGCCACGCCATGTGGGTCCCCTCCCTGGCCAGCAGCAGGGATCGAACTCGTGCTGCAGTGACTGCGGTTGACTGTGGTTTGCTTCACAGTGCATTGCTTAACCCACTGCGCCACCAGGGAGGCCCTAGATTTTTTTTTTAACTGACTTCTTAGATGTTTTGTAGTGTGTAAAGGATGACATTGTAGGAAATTTATACCTTGTGAAGCATGTGAAATATTAATGCTCATGAAGATAGGAATGAATGCATGAAATTAATATATTTAAATAAGTTTTCTCTTTTTGTAGGCTGGAGCTGGAAAGAGCTTCCTTTGTAAGTGTTCCTTTATTGAAATCTACAACGAACAGATCTTTGACCTGTTGGACTCTGCATCAGCTGGACTCTACTTAAGGGAGCATATCAAGAAGGGGGTCTTTGTTGTTGGTTCAGTGGAGCAGGTAGTGACCTCAGCTGCCGAAGCCTATCAGGTACCCTCTTGAGCTATTTGATCCTTAGGCAATGAATGTAGCATGCTATGAAAAGCTCCTTGATCTCAAAAAAGCAAGAATTGGGGTACTAAAAGTATTTGCAAAGGCATAACATACAAGATTATTGAGAAGAAAAAAGAATATGACAGTATTTTATAGAGACCCCCTTAGTTGATAGAGAATCTTGAGCTTTTTGATTTTGTAACATTTTAGTGCCATGTGTTCCTTTTGGGTACTCTTAAAAACCAGTCATTACAGTTTTTAGTGTACATATTTCATTAGTGGCTTTTCGAGGTTTGCTTGAGGTGCTTTGCTTTTTTTTTTTTTTTTTAAAGATTTATTTATGCATACAAGAGCTGGGGTACAGGCCAGAGGCAGGGGTGAGAGTATTCACCAGAGACAGAGTGGGGAGCCGAACAAGTAGATCGACTGAAATACACTGCTGAGGAGAGTAGTGGGCGAGGCAGGAGAGGTCTGCTGCGCCATGTGGGTCCCCTCCGTGGTGGGAATCAAACTGGCACTGCTGCGCTTCGGATGCTTCAGTGTGGTGCTCAACCTGCTGCGTCACTGGGGGGACCGAGGAGCTCTGCCTTTTAAACCAGTTAAATGTTCTCTTTCCCCGTTAGGTTTCAAAAACCAACTTCTTTTGTTCGTTTAACTCAGGAGAGACACATCTCTTGACAGGAATTTAGAAAATAATCTATATACTTTTTATGAACTCTGACCTGGTCAATTGGTTTAAAATTTTTTTTACTATATAATATTTGATATCTACAAAATATTGCCACATGTGTTTGTTACTGACCATTCTCTAAATGTAGTTCTCAGACTGTCAGTATAACCTGGGACCTTTTGAGAAATGCTGGATCCCTAACCCTACCTCACACCTACTAAATTAAAATCTGGATTTTAACAAGATCCTTAGGTGATTGGTATGTATATTAAAGTTTGAGCTATTGTGCTCTTATGGTGTCCACATGTCTCAAGTTATTAATATGGAACCGAGCCTTAAAAGGTTCAGTTAGCCCCTCCCTGATCATAGCCAGAAAGCAGTGGAGCCAGGGGTTGATCAACAGTGGAATCGTGTTTGTCTGATTCCAGAGTCTGCAATCTGAGTCTTCCTTTGTCTTGGTAGAGAATAGGGAGGGAAAACAAATATATGTACAACGAAAGGATTGACAAAACTTTTGACTTGAAGTTAATTTCTAGGTTCATCTTGTCTAATTTGCTAATTGTCTAAGTAAAGAAAGATTCAAAAGATTTGTGATCTGCACTAAGTTGACACAAGGAGACAATGGCAAAGCCAGTTTTAGGTCCATGCCTTCTGGTCGCCTCTTTCTTTTTCTACCACATGGAGAGGGAATTTGATGGAAAAAAAACTTGAGTATGTTCCTTGTTACCATCCTTTACAAATTACCTACCAATGTTAGTGGCTGTTGTGTACCATTTAAAAGTTGCGTTAATGTATTTTCTTTCTTACCTTAGGTATTGTCTGGAGGATGGAGAAACAGACGCGTAGCATCAACATCAATGAACAGGGAATCCTCTAGGTCGCATGCGGTCTTTACAATTACAATAGAGTCAATGGAGAAAAGCAGTGAGACTGTCAATATACGGACCTCCCTGCTCAACCTGGTGGATTTAGCAGGATCTGAAAGGCAAAAAGATACCCATGCAGAAGGAATGAGGTTGAAGGTAAGAGTTGAATTATGGTCTTTAGTTCAACTTGTGTGTGAATTTTTATTAGAGGTCAGTATCAGGCTGAGTGTGGTGACTACTACAAAAAAAAAATTGCTCACATATGAAAGGAATAGAATTTTTGTTGTGGGGCAAGAATAGTGAATGCACATGTTATAGGACAAGTGTTTGAGTTCGCGCCAGAAGGATGACAGTACATTGGCATCATGTGACAAGGACTGAGTCAAATGGTGGAGTAGTTTCTACTTTTTGCATGAAAGATATGGTATGAATTTGAGCCACCTGAGTTTTGGGGCAGTTTCAGGCAATCTCAGGCTCATATTTCTATTGAGAGATGAGACATAAAAAAAGTATGACATATGCTGGACTTGATCCAAATGCTATTAAATCATTTAACCTTCCCAACAAGTCCAGGAAGTAGGTACTATTCTTTCTCTTTCACATTTAGTGAACTAAAGTACATCATCCAGGGACTTTGAAGTTAAGGGTAGAGCTGAGATTCAAACCCAGATAGTCCAAATCCACAGACAGGGCTCTTAATTGTGTCTCTAAACCCCCTTTCTGATTTACTGAGTGGTACAGTTGGTGACAACTCTGAACTAAGAGCCTCTTGCTTCATAATTTCCACTTGTTTTTTCTATATTCTTCCACTGCAGACCCATTTATTGAAATATGTTACCTACAGTAAAATATTTAACCCAAACATTTTTCTTTTTTCCCCAAGCTACTGTCTTAAGGGTTTGTTATATTTTACAGAATTAGACTGAAAATTCCCTTGTGATAAGAGCATTAGTGGCTTTGTGGAATGTGGAGGTGGGTTATTAGTTATACCTTTATCATTTAGCAAATGTTTTAATATAAAGTGAAAAATATGCCTGTTAATGTAATACTTCAACTTTTTTCTAGTTTTTAATCTGCCTATAGGTCATTTTTGAAGCATTACAATCATAAGGTGGCATTGAGTTTTTTCCTTCATATGATACTTGTTTTGAATACTAAAATTGCAACACATGTCAAGCAGAAAAAGGTTATGGGATAGTTGAGGACATCTTTTTGATGAATTAATTATCCTTAACAAATATATTCTCTACACAATGAAAAGAAACCAGTGTACCTAAATTTTTTTCTTTTTTAGGAAGCAGGTAACATAAACCGATCACTTAGCTGCCTGGGTCAAGTGATTACCGCACTTGTTGATGTGGGTAATGGGAAACAGAGGCATGTTTGCTACAGAGACTCCAAACTTACCTTCTTACTTCGGGTAAAGTAGATGATTGGATTCCTGGGCTCTTGTTTTGGTATTGTTCACTGTGATTGATAGACTCTCTGTCTTGTTGACCAGAGGATACGTTTTTTTCCATGAAAAGATTTTACAGCTTTTCTGAACCTGAACCATTCATATCATTAAACAGGACTCTCTTGGAGGTAATGCCAGAACAGCTATAATTGCAAATGTTCATCCTGGATCCAGGTGTTTTGGGGAAACCCTGTCAACGCTTAATTTTGCCCAAAGAGCTAAGCTTATTAAAAATAAGGTAAAATATCGGGTACCTTCCATTAAATTAGTTAGAAAAAAAACCTTAAGCTGCAGTAACTCACTTTTGTGATTGCCCAATAGTAACATTAGCTTGTATTTATTTGTTGAAAGTTTAACTTTAAGAAAGAGCTCTATTTCATCTTTTCTAGCACTCATGTAATTTGAGATATAGATTAAATCTTAGTTATTATTGTTTGACTGCTTTTTCTTAAGGGAGGGCAAAAGTTTTTCCTTTGTAATTGAGTTGGAGATACTATATAGATTTGTTTCCCTAAACCAGACTAGCAGAACTCTGTATGTGTGTGTGTGTGTGTGTGTATTTATGTTTATATGAAGGTGGGGTAGGACATTTATTATGAAATAATTTGACAGACATTGTCTTTCAAATTATTTACAACTCTGGGAATTCCCCATATTTCTTTATATACAAGAAGCTTCCTTAGTACTAGTGTATACCAGTGGTCAGAAAATTTTTTCCTTTAAAGGGCCAGTTGGTAAATAGTTTAGGCTCTTGTACCGTATGATATGGTCTCTGTCCCAACTACTGAGCTCTGCCTTTGTAGTGAGAAAGCACCATAGACAGTATGTAAACAAATAGGCACAGCTGTGTTCCAGTACAACTTTATTTACAAAAAGGGGCAGCAGACTGTATTTGACTTTCAAACAACATTTCTTTGGAGATGCTGGAGGCCCCTTTGGCTCCAGAGAAATTGTTGTGCCATTAATTAGAAGATTAATTTCCTCTAAGAAAAGAAAAATTGATCATTTGTACCCTAAAAGTAGACTTCCTTATCTTACTATGGTAAGAATGAAGGCAGCCATGTTTTTCCCTAGGAAGATCAGAAGAATATAGGTCTACTCGTTCATTTATTTTATCGGATTCTGACTCCAGTGGGGTATTTGTAGTATGAGAAGAAAAAAATATTTAGAATATCCTGATCCTAACTCTTGACCTTTAAAAGTCTTTGGAGAATAGAAACTGCAGGGGTAACTAGAATTATGATGTCATTGCTATGACAATAATGTAAGAATTTATAGGAGCAGCTTGAAATGAGGCTGACCAGAAGAATCAGAAGCAAGTGGATATGGCTTTTTAACACATACAACAACAAAGCCAGGAGCCTTATACTAGTCACTGTCAATGGTAAGGGCCCAGCTGCAGCCTGCAGTGGAAGATGACTAGGATAGCGAGGAATAGTGTAAGGATGAACACTTTAGATCTTTCCCAGTGGGAAGATTTGGCTTATGAGAAGAACATGGGGACCTTGGGGCTGTCAGAGGGTTTTTTTGTTAACTGGGATATTGGATATTAATAATCCTGTCCATTCAACCTGATTGGTATTCAACTCTTGGTTCTCTTTTTTTTTTTTTTTAACGATTTTATTTATTTATGCATACAAGAGCTTGGGTACAGGCCAGAGCAGAGGGTGAGAAGATTCACCAGAGACGTAGCAGGGAGCAGAACAGGCAGATCGACTGAGACACACTGTTGAGGGGAGCAGCAGGCAAGGCAGAAGAGGTCTGCTGTGCCATATGGGTACCCTCTCTGGCCAGGGATTGAACTCACACTGCAGTGGCTGTGGAAGCTCCACAGTGTGGCACTCAACCCCTTGCTCCTCCAGGGAGGCCCAGCTCTTGGTTCTTGTTATCATTTTGTGGGTTTTGTGTTGTAGACCTTTTGGAACCTCTTAGAAGTACCTCAACTAAGATATTTCTTTAAGATAAAGAGACATTTCTTTACAGTAGCATTTAACATAACAGAAGTAAAGCTGTCAAACCAATCCCACTTTTCAGGAGGACACTTAGGAAATACAGGTTTGATATCCTCTGGAAAAAGTAGTTTCTTCCAAGCTGATGGAACTCAGATCATTACCCTTCCTGTGAGCCAGGACAGAAGGGAGATGATAGCCATTGAGGTGTTTGCTCTTCTCCATGGGGACAGGAGTGGGACTGTCCCACCAGGGCCCCACTAGGCAACAGTGTGGAGACCTGGGTGGCAGTTGAAGAGTAAAGTAATAAGTGGGGAGACTCTGGCTCTAGTTTGGAAGATACAGGGAAAGGAAATTCCTCCTCACTCTCCTATATTGTGTGATTCTGGTGTTATGGTGACTGAGAGAATGAAGTGTAGGTTTTATTGGTGTTCATTATTCAAAATCATATGTAAATATAAACACAGTACTATATCCCCCCAAAAAATGTTCTTTTAATTCTTTTTTAAAAAAAAAATCTTGAATAGGCTGTGGTAAATGAAGATACCCAAGGTAATGTGAGCCAGCTCCAGGCTGAAGTGAAGAGGCTCAAAGAACAACTGGCCCAGCTTAGTTCAGGACAGATCCTGTCAGAAGGTCTTCTGACCAGAGGTAAGGTGGGAACAATATCCTTTATCCTGAGGAAGATCATGTGTGGATGCTAGTAATGGAATCCTCTGATGAGAGCCCAACACAACACAGTGACCTGAAATTCTCCATAGTTGTCTCTGTTTATTTTATAGCACAGGGTACTGTAACCAGAAAAATACCATAGACACTGAATTCTGTGAGATATGGAGGGAATGGGACATGGGAATAGTTTGAATAATTCATCCCAATTACGTACTAAGAAGAGATACGAATAAATTTCACTGAAATTTCCGTCCAAGATTCTGTAATATCATACGTAATCCATACATGATTAGTAAGTAGACTCAGCAAGACTTAATTTTTCTTCAAAGAACAGCTGATAACGTAGAATGGATTCATTTGAAAACCATGATGTGGTGGTGACAGTCTGATTCTTTTAGATTGAGATCTAGGGCTGTTTTAGCTCTTTTCCTTGGCTTTAAATTTTAGAACTGAACATCTTTTCCCCCTTTCCCTTTCTTTCTTACTGAATCAATTATAGACAAAGATGAGACTAATTACGTCAAGTATTTCCAGGAGGCAATGTTATTCTTTAAGAAATCTGAACAGGAAAAGAAGGTAGGAAACAATTCCTATAAAGAGGATTCAAGATTCTTCAGCTTTCACTGTGCTGTGCTTTACTAAGTGAAATAAATGTCACAAGTAAAAATAAAGGAAGGCTGTGAAGCTCTACTTTGCCTTTGAAATTAAATATGTAGTATTTGTTTCTTGGTTTATGAAAATTTGGGGAAGCTAAATTATTTCTTATGTTTAACCAAACTATGAATTTCTTAAGTCTCTGGTAGAAAAAGTAACTCAATTAGAAGACCTGACCCTCAAAAAAGAAAAATTTATTCAGTCTAATAAAATGATTGTGAAATTTCGAGAGGATCAAATAATGCGTCTAGAGAAGCTCCACAAGGAATCTCGGGGGAGTTTTCTGCCTGAGGAGCAGGATCGTTTGCTGTCAGAGCTAAGAGATGAGATTCAAACTTTGAGAGATCAAGTGAGTACATGACATTTGCTGTACTTCTAAGGCATGTAGTCTGTCACCAAGTTTTTGTAATTTGGTACAATGGAGAGTGTTTTAAAAGATTTTTGCTGACTGTGATTGTTTAATTCTCCCCAACCCGTTCCAAAATAGCCAAACCTGAATGAGAAAGGGAGGAAGCCGTGCTGCGGCTGTCCAGCACTGAGCCCCAGCAGGCCAAGCTTATCCCCCAGTGGGCAGTTGGGAGTGTCTGAATCAGTAGTCTCAGCAGCCGCGTCCTTTAAGGTTTTTTGTTTTTCCTCTTTCCCTGGGGAGGATGGAGAGCTAATACAGACTCAAGAAAAAGCAAAGATGATCTGTAACTAGTTTGCACGTATCTTTCAGATGGTTTTATGTGTATTCAACATATGGATATTTTTACTTTTATTCTTTCTGTGCACAAAGGCAGCTTACATACACTCTTTTTGCACCTTTTCTCTTAGTGTATCCTGGTCAATCGAGAGTTCCCTTATTCTTTTCTTTGTGTTAATTTGGGCAGCACCCTTTACGTACAGTCTGCCTCAGTATACACCCTTGCGTAATTCTCCATGGTGCCTTGGGGGAGAGTTTCAAGGATACACACCTATGGGTTTGACGAGGGGATTGTCGGAGGTGCACATGTGCACATATTCAGTCTCGTCACAATGTCAAGTTGCTTCCCACAGGGGTTGCAAAAGGCTGCCACCAGCAGTGTGTGCCAGTGCATGGTATTTTCTAGTGGCTTTTCAGAAAGACTTGTTCATTAGGGAAATGTGTATAGATATCTGTAATTCTTCTGTGTCATAGGTAGAGCACCACCCCAGAGTTGCAAAGTATGCAATGGAAAATCAGTCTCTGAGAGAGGAGAATAGAAGGTTGAGATTATTAGAGCATGTGAAAAGAGCCGAAGAGATAGATGCACAGACCATTGCAATGCTAGAAAAAGCTTTCTCCGAAGTCTCTGGTACAGAGAAAAGTGACAAAAGTAAGCAAAGACTGTTGTATTATATGCCTTGTAGGGGTGGGGGCTAGTTTAATGGGTATTTATATTGCCTTTCAAGTAAACTCTTCATTTTAGCTTCAACCTGGTATGCTAATTTCTTACATGCTTTTCTTTTTATGTTACCAATGGCATTTTCTAAACCTTTTTCTCAAAAACCAGAGTAGTAAATTTACATAGGCTAGTAGATATTACAAAAAAATTATTTTATACATATTATATATATAGTATATAATGTATATTGTTAAAATACTTCATTACATTTCTGTCTTGTTGATAAAGGGGATCAGCTCAGAAAATTGGAATTCCCCTGTTTTCGTGTATGAAACATAAAGCGCTTAAGTAACCACCCTATGAGTGAACGTAGAGTTGACGTGCGTACTTACCTGGCGGTGAGGGGAGGAGTGCCGAGGCCCCTGCAGCTCGGTGTCGGTCCTGGCATGGAGCTTGCAGTGCACTCTTACTTTGTGTTATTTCCACGAGGTTTCTTGTTTCACTCTATGAAAAGTGCTTTGTTTTAGTACTGACTCTAATTTACAGGGTTGGCTGCTATTATTAATGCTCTGGGATTTGGTAACAGTGTATTTTGTCCCACTCTTAGAGTATTTTCTTTTTTAAATTTTATTTAATTCTTTATTTTTAATTGAGGTAATATTGGGGTACCCCATAAGGTATTAATCACCATTGTGCACCCACCACCAACTCACCCATATTCTACCACCAAAGACTATTGTGCTTCCTCCCCTCTTTGTTCTTACCTCTCCCCTAGCCCCTCTCCTTCTTGAAGCTTCAGTTATATAGTCAGCTGTGAAGGATTATTTTTTAAACTTGTCTTTATCTGACTATTAATTATTATTCAACATATAAATGACAATATCCAGTATTTATATTTCTCCTTCTGACTTACTTCATTTAACATTATCCCTTCAAGCTCTATCCATGTTGCCTCAAATGGCAGAATTTTTGATTTCCCTTTTCCAAATCTGCATTCTGTTATAATTTAATAAAGAATAGAATTCACAGTACTGGGATTGTAGAGAAACAGAAGATTTTATTGGGGTTATTTTTTTCTCTTTGAGACTTAAACTTTTAGATACAAAGTTAAACTCAGGTTTTTCTGTATTACTTCAGTCTTTTCCCCCTACAGTGCTGTGTATTTTATTGCCCACTTTGGCGTCAATAATACCATACTATCTTCAGAAGATCCTAATGATAATTTCTGAATCCCGTCATATTGTAAATATATAATTAGTCTCTAAGCAACTTTTGCAGTCTGTTTACTCACACTGAAACTCAGAGCAGCTCTTTCAACTATTCTTTTTTTTTTAAATGCATACAAGAACTGGGGTGCAGGACAGAGGTACAGGGCATGAGAGGATTCACCACAGACAGAGATGGGGAGTAGAACAGGCGGATCGACTGAAATACACTGTTGAGGGGAGCAGCGGGTGAGGCAGGAGAAGTCTGCTTACGCCATGTGGGTCAGCTCCCTGGCCGGGGATTGAACTGGTGCTACAGTGGCTGTTGATAGCTTCATAGTGCTGAAACTTAATCCCTTGCGCCATTAGGGAGACCCCCTCCACTTACTCTTCTAAGCAATCCCTGAAAATCTTTTCTACCAGGTTCTTTAAACTTGCTGCTTTGCAATTTGTTTCCCTTTTCAAATAATTGGTTATTACCTTTAGTGCTGCCACTAATTTCCTGTAAGAGGCAGCTGTTGGCTTGTCTCCGTTCTATACTATGCTGTGCTTCAGTCATTGTTTACTCTTTCTTTTCATGGGAACCCTATGGAAAGAGCATTGCCTCAAATATGCTTCTCTATCCTGTGACTTCTCAGCTTCTGAAAAACAGCTTCTAATGCTTTGGTTTACAGTGTTCTGTCTTCTCTTTTTGGATTATATAGGCTCTTGTATTGTAGGACCCACCTTCCAACATGCTTTTCATTTTTTTCACTTGTGCTTCAAAATAACTATTTGGCAGATAACTTAGAAAATGTGCTATGTTGTTTTCTTTCAAAGATCCAGTTGTTTCCTTATTACCAGATCAGCCAGTGTTTTCTCCTAAAGCTCTGAAAGAGTCAAGTTCATTAGCAAACACTGAGAAGCTAAAAGCACAACTCCTGCAAATTCAGAAAGAGCTGAATAATTCAAAGCAAGAATATGAAGAATTCAAAGAACTAACTAGGTAAAGTATCAGCACACATTTGTGCTTACCTGTTTTAATTTCTTAGTGTTGATTTTAGTGTTTAAATTGACAACTTAATAGAGCATTTTACTAAAAATATTAAATTCTCAAGTTGAAACTGATTTGTTCAGCCATGAAGAACAGGACTATCTTCTTGCTCTTTAATAATATATTTAATAAGTTAGATGATACAAAATGTTTAAGTGATGTATCTGTTGTAATAAGTTGAATTTCCATATACTTTTTTTTTTTTTAAAGATTTATTTATTTATGCTTACAAGCACTGGGGTACAGGCCAGAGGTGTGGGGGTGGTGAGAGGATTCACCACAGAGAGCAGGGAGTAGAACAGGCAGATCAACAGAAGTACACTGCTGAGGGGAGCAGCGGGCACAGCAGGAGAGGTCTGCCGCGCCATGTGGGTCCCCCCCCCTGGCCGGCAGCAGGGATCGAACCCATGCTGCAGTGGCTGTGGTCTGCCTCACAGTGCGCTGCTTAACCCACTGTGCCACCAGGGAGGCCCTCCATATACTTTCTTTTAAATCACCAATTTAAATCACTGTGATGAATTCATTCATAATTTTTAGAAATTATTTGAGGATCTTTTTGTAAAAGAAAGATTTACCACATTCTTATTGTAACTAAAAACCTATCCTAAGATATAAGAAAGTGTTTATTTTTAAAATACCATGTATGACATTAATCTTGGGACTGTTTGGGCTTTGAATGGGTGTTCTTTTTTTTTTTTTAAATATTTATTTATGCATACAAGCTCTGGGGTATAGACCAGAGGAGGGGGGGGTGGGCGGGGCGGCGAGAGGATCTACCAGAGACAGTGTGGGAGCAGAACAGACAGACTGACTGAAATATACTGCTGAGGGGAGCAGCTGAGAGGCAGGAAAGGTCTCCCGTGCCATATGGGTCACCTACCCCGCCAGCGGCAGGAATCGAACTCATGCTGCAGTGGCTGTGGTTTGCTTCACAGTGCATTGCTTAGCCCACTGTGCCACTAGGGAGGCCCCTGAATGGGTGCTCTTTTATTTACTAGTTGAATATCTTCAATAGTTCTCAACTTCTGAGCTGTATTTTGTCCAACTGGAAAATGAGCATAATAATTTATAACTATCTCTGATTTAAAGAGAACTTTAAAGTTAATGTGGCAGTATAAACTGTAAAGTACATATATGTACTATCACTTAATACCTGAAATACTTGAATTTATTATATCTATTAGGAAACGGCAACTAGAATTAGAATCAGAGCTTCAGTCTTTGCATAAAGCCAACCTTAATCTTGAAAATCTTTTGGAAGCAACAAAAGTCTGCAAGCGGCAAGAAGTTTCTCAGCTAAACAAAATCCACGCTGAGACAATTAAGGTAGGTATCTGAAGTACATCAGTACTGTCTCACTTTGTTAGGAATGGAGAGTTGTATAGATAATCTCCAAATACAGAGCGAATCTTTTGTAGACAGTGAAACTTGGGCTGACACCCATCCTAGTGTTCTGATGTTCTGTTATTTCTAGGAGACTTTTAAAAGTAATTTTCATTTGCTTGAATAGGTAATGCCACATGACAGGAAATTTAAAGGTAAAGCGTTTACAGCATGAGTCTCTTTCCTTCTGCTGGCCTTCCTTTCGACTGAACAGAACCCTCTTTGGAGGCAGTGTCACCAAGTCTTTTTTTTCTCCTATTTTCTTATTTTCCATAAACATTAGAGGATTTCATATATCATTCTATACCTGAGTATTTTGTTCTTTTTTTTTTTTTAAAGATTTATTTATTTATGCATACAAGCACTGGGGTACAGACCAGAGGTGTGGGGGTGGTGAGAGAATCCACCAGACAGAGCAGGATGCAGAACAGGCAGATTGACAGAAACACTGCTGAGGGCAGCAGTGGTCTGCTGTGCCATGTGGGTCCCCTCCCTGGCCTGCAGCAGGGATCGAACTCGTGCTGCAGTGGTTGTGGTTTGCTTCATAGTGCATTGCTTAACCCGCTGCACCACCAGGGTGGTCCCTGGGCTTTTTTCTTTGAAACATAATAATACATTGGAATTTATCCTCTATCTAGAACTTTCTCTCCTTTTTGTTACCTGGCTTGTTTTGGCAGCTGTGTAGTATTTATTATTTGACTATATCATGATTATTTCAACTTGGAATATGCTATTTTTTCCCTCATAAAAGTAGACTACTTGTTTTTTTTAAAAAGATAGCCTTTAAAAATGTACAGGCATTTATTTTTAAATACTTGGCGAGCACCACCCAATGTTTTATAGTCCTATGTCTGTACCCCTTTATTATAATAGAAGTATAGGTTTCGGGGCCTCCCTGGTGGCACAATGGGTTAAGCAACGCACTATGAAGCAGATTGCAGCCAAAGCAGATCGCAGCCACTGTAGCATGAGTTTGATCCCTGCCGCCGGCCAGGGAGGGGACCCACGTGGCGCTGCAGACCTCTCCTGCCTCACCACTGCTCCCCTCGGCAGTGTGTTTCAGTCAGTCTGCCTGTTCTGTTACCCACTCTGTCTCTGGTGGATCCTCTCACCCACCATATCTCTGGTCTGTACCCCAGTTCTTGTATGCATAAATAAATAAATCTTTAAAAAAGTATAGCTTTCACTTACAACTGAGTGAACAAGACTAAAGGAATAAGAGTTTCTCAGGAATATCATAGTAATTCAGATGTTTGTTGTTCATTTTTAATTATATGAGATTTTATGAAAGCATTCTCCTTGCTTAAAAGAAATACACAGGGCCTCCCTGGTGGTGCAGCGGGTTAAGCAATGCACTATGAAGCAAACCACAACCACTGCAGCATGAGTTCGATCCCTGCCGCCGGCCAGGGAGGGGACCCACGTGGCGCTGCAGACCTCTCCTGCCTCGCCTGCTGCTGCCCTCGGCAGTGTGTTTCAGTCCATCTGCCTGTTCTGCTCCCTGCTCTGTCTGGTGAATCCTCTCACCTCCCTGGACTCTGGCCTGTACCCCAGCTCTTGAATTCATATATAAAATAAAATCTTTAAAAAAAAATAAAGAAATACACATATATTTAAAAGTTCGGTTTAAAGTTCCATATGGTTCTGCCAATCTGGGTCTGATCCTTTATCCTCCATCCCCAGGGATAATTTTTTAGTAATTTGGGAATTTTTTCTCTTGGCATTTTTGAGCAATAAATATTCATGGACTGAGAAGATATATAGAATTATTTTATAGATTTTTTTTTTCTTTTGCTTTGCTTTTAAAAAATAGATGGAGTTGTCCTACTTTATTCAGCAGTAGGTTTTTGTATTGTTCAGGGACATGCCTTGGGTCCCTGGCATTTACTTTGAACATTAACTTTGAATTCTTCCTCCTTTTATTTTTATTTTTTTATCTTTAAAGATTTTATTCATTTATGCATTCATTTATGCATACAAGGTCAGGTCCTGGGTGGGGGTTGAGAGGATTCACTAGTGACAGAGTAGGAAACAGAACAGGCAGATCAACTGAAGCACACTGCTGAGGGCAGCAGTGGGTGAGGCAGGAGAGGTCTGCCGCGCCATGTGGGTCACTTCCCTGGCCAGGGATCGAACCCACACTGCAGTGGCTATGGAAGCCCCACAGTGCAGTGTCCAAGCCCTTGCGCCACCAGGGAGGCCCTCTATCTCCTTTAAAATCTAGGTTTGTGTGATTTGGATGACCTGAGGCTTACTTAGGTGGTTTCCAGTACAAACACTCTGCGGGCCCATTGTTGAAGAAGTGTGGTTTCAGGCTGTGTCAGCATTGGAGTTAGGCTCCACTGGTGCCTTTCCAGCCTGGGAGCACTCAGTGCCCAGGACCCACCTGGAACTGGCTTTGTCAACTTTTAGATGTTAGACAGTCTGGTGGGTGAAAAATAATACCTAGTTAAGACTTTATTCTCATTTTTTAAAAAGATTTATATACTTATGCTATTTTTTCTTTTGTAGCTTATAAATGTTACATCTCATGCCTGTATAATTCTGACATATTGTTTGTCTTCTTTGTGGTTCTTTTGTTACATAGAAGATGGAAGATTTTGATATAGCAAGGCTGACTGATATTTTTTTATCTTCATCTCTTTGCTTTTTTTAAAAAAAAGGTTTTATTTATGTACACAAGAGCTGGGGTACAGGCCAGAGTCGTGGGGGTGTGTGAGAGGATTCACCAGAGACAGAGTGGGGAGCAGAACAGGCAGATCTACTGAAATACACTGCTGAGGGGAGCAGTGGGCAAGGCAGGCTGCAGCGCCATGTGGGGACCCTCCATGGCAGGGGATCGAACTCATGCTGCAGTGGCTTGCAGAAGCCCCCACAGTGTGGCGCTCAACCTCTTGCGCCACAAGGGAGACCCCCCTATACATTGTTAAGGGTCCAAATAACTCAAGATCATTTCTTTTATAATTTCATTTTTTTTTTTAAAGATTTATTTATGTATACAAGCACTGGGGTACAGGCCAGAGGTGTGGGGGGTGAGAGGCTTCACCACAGAGAGCAGGGAGCAGAACAGGCAGATCAACTGAAGCACACTGCTGAGGGGAGCAGCGAGCACAGCAGGAGAGGTCTGCCGCGCCATGTGGGTTCCCCTCCTGGCCAGCAACAGGGATCGAACTTGTGCTACAGTGGCTACGGTTTGCTTCATAGTGTGTTGCTTAACCCACTGCGCCACCAGGGAGGCCCTATAATTTCATTTTGAGGTGTTTAATGCATCTATTTTACTTTTTAATGCATTGACATGAAGATTTACCTGTTTTTCTTTTTTTAATAAGCCATGTTTTTCTCACCGATTTAGTATTTCCATACATAAATATTCCATATATAAATGTATAAATATTGTTTTTGGACTTTGTGATTTCTTCGGTACCCTATTTGACTGTTCACAGGTCATTAATGCACTTTTTAATGACCATTCCATTAATAATGTATTTTTATATTGGTCAGAAGAGTTTTTCTAGTTCTTTTTTATGGCTCTCTTCTTGCACATTCATTCTTTATGTACAGTTTGAAATTAGCTTGTCAACTTTCATTTTTAAGAAAATCCTATTGGAATTTTGAGATTGTATTGAATTGATAGATTTGTTTCTGCTTTGTCATTTCTGTGTTGCCATCATTGGAAAAGGACACTTTTTCCCTTTTTTTGATGAATAACATTTTGATTTTATCCTCTCTGCTTACATGATTACTAAATACATTTTTTTAAAAAGTGTGCTAATATTGTTTTTGTAAATAATCTTGTACTGCAGATTATAACTACACCAACCAAAACATGTCAGCTTTGGTCTCGACCAGTTCCCAAATTAAGCCCTGAAATGGGAAGATTTGATTCTGTTCACACTCCAAATTATAACAAATTAGATGATATCTTAAATGAGCCAGTGCCACCTGAGATGAGTGAACAAGCTTTTGAAGCCATTTCTGAAGAACTTAGAATGGTGCAGGTAAGGTTTAGCTTTATATAAAATAGGTATTTGTTTAAGCAGTTTTTTTCTTTCATCATTTTAATGCTATGATTTGTAGTTTTCAAACTTTTAGCATTAAAATCATCTCATCTATAGGTGTGAGAAGGTCTCTGACTTGGAAACCACCTCACTCTTGTTCTTTTAATTTACTCTGGGGTCTTTAGCAAGTCCCTCACCAGTCTCCTTGGACTTGGTTCTCTTCCTATGTAACATGACCAGTTTGCCACTAGCTTTAAGAACTTATGTGACACAGTGCTATGCTGCTAAAGAAAGTTATAACGGGTGAAAGTATTGTACTACAGATCAAATTTAGAATGCTTGATGTACTTGAAATAACATGTGAAAATTGATTATCTCAGTTCTGTTAGTCTGGTAGTTAAAATTGTTTTCTCATTGTCCAAGTTCCCAAAACTAGTCCTTTTCAGGGCATGGAGGCTTTTCTGGTGAAATCATTATACCTTGGTGGAATTGCATAATCATGGTGGGGTTCTTACTCGTGGACCCAAAAAAATTAAAAACCATAGGGCATAAGCTCAGGAGGATTTATTAGTGGTAGAAATATCTCCCTGCAACAGGGATGGGGGCTTGAAAAAGTGATTGCCAGCTTGCAAGCTAAGTCTAGAGGTAATTACACTGTTTGTTGTAAACTGGCTCTGCTAAGCTGATACATTTTGTGGTTGCCACTTTGTCCACATCTCTTGGGAGAGAGAGAGAGAGATCCTTTCTTTCAGAAGGGGCTCAGTGGTGGTCACAAATGGTGGTCTTCTCTGTTCAGTTTTGCCACGTCTGCAGCTTTGTTCCCTATATAGGTAACTTTCCACTGTCTGTGCCTGGGGTCTCTATAATAGGGTGGTCTTCAGGGGATGGGGAGGTCCCAGGTCCCTGTCCACCCAAGGAAGGGTGGAACTGGGCAGGGAGGAGGAGAAGCTAGAGAGGAGACTAGGAGAAAGGTAGAGAGCCAAAAGGAGACCTGGAGGAGGCACATGGAGCAGAGAGACATGTGAAGAAGCTGCACTTGCTTCTTGGTACTGGGCTGGTTGAAACAGCTGCGGGTCAGAAACCTGTGGGGAGGTAAGTTAACAATGGCAGTGTTGACCTTGATTTTGATTTTGCTCCTTCTGTTGGAGACGTGCTAAGTATTTCTGCCCCTTTCCTATGGGTCCCCAGCAGAAGGTGCCTCAGAACTGGGGCAGGCTTTTGGGCCTCAGTTGTCCTATTTTGGGCTAACCCTGTTTAGTTGGGCATTTAATACTCAAAAGGGGGTTAGGGGGGATGGCTTGGAACTTCAGGTGCTTGATTTGGAAACTATATTCTTTGTCTTTCCCTTTTCTTCTCTTTAGTGCACACTAATTGTATTAAAGTTCTTTTCCATTAACAGTATTACACACTAGATTATGTTATGTATTTATGTAGCAATGGCAGAACCTATTTAGAGCAGGCAGGTTTAGGGATTCTGGGGTGCTTTTCATTCTACCATGTAATACCTTCATTACAACCTGCTCTCAAAATCACTCTATTCGACCCTGAGGAAACTTCTCAGAAGCTTTAGGATAGCTCCATGAGTTTAGCCAGGGTTTTAATTTTAATAATTTCTTTCCTTTGTATTTAAAATTATACACTTTGACAGACTACAAGTGTAATTCTGAAAAACGACAAGTCATTAGTGTAGTCTTTTTTTTTTTTCTGTCTCCAGTCTAGTCTTTGATACCTTTAGCCATGAAAGATTTTGAAGTTGCATTTTTTAACAGAGGAAATGGTAGAATGTTTAAGTACTCCCATTTAATAATTTTGATAGTTGAAGGCTTTACGTTGCAGGAACAAATGAGTGCCCTTCAAGTGAAATTGGATGAAGAGGAGCATAAAAACCTAAAGCTTCAGCAGCACATTGACAAAGTGGAGCATCATTCTACACAAATGCAAGAGGTGAGTCGAGAGCCAGAAAATGTATGATGGCCCCAGAAAATGTGTGAAACATCCTCTCAGTGAAAATTACAGGCAGAAGTGGCTTCACAAAGCCTTGGGAAAGGTTTATGTCAGGTGTATTCTCTACTTTGTTTCTTTGCAAACTGCTTTGGTAACGAGGCAGAAAAATATCCCTCGCTTGAGTTCTGACCCACTTAGTCCATATTGCCATTGGACCCCTTCCTATTTGTTGTAAGAAAGGGAGAAGAATGACCCAGGTCCTTTTTTGGTTATCTTCACCATAGTTCTTGGGAGAGACCAGTTTCCTTCTGATCTAAGACCTTAAAAGTAGATTTTAAAAACAAAAATAAAAGTAGGTTTTGAAAACGAACAATGATTTGGTATGCCACTGTTCTGTATCCGGTAAATTTACTTCTTTTTCATAGCTTTTTTCATCAGAAAGAGCTGATTGGACCAAACAGCAGCAAGAGTATATTTCACAAATGAATAATCTTGACAAGCAGCTTCAAGACACTCAAACTAAGAATGACTGTAAGTTTGAATAGTTGGGCGCTTTGTACTCTGAATGAATCTAGAAACTTTTTACTCATATTAGGAAAAATGATCCATATGCTTTTGGTTGTTTTCTTTTTTAAATTAGATAACCAGACTTGTTTATCTGTCAGCAGGAACAGTGCTAGAGCATGAAGGTACTTTTCTCTAGATTGCTCACAAACAGA
This sequence comes from Galemys pyrenaicus, assembly GCA_019455555.1. Classification (NCBI taxonomy): domain Eukaryota; kingdom Metazoa; phylum Chordata; class Mammalia; order Eulipotyphla; family Talpidae; genus Galemys; species Galemys pyrenaicus. Next base: position 9,049,240 of record JAGFMF010011466.1, read on the forward strand.
TGTTAGAAATATTTACTTAAGGTGTTAATACTGCTTTGATTGACAATGAAAGGTCTTGGATTCATGTGATAAGTAATGTTTTAATACTTACAAAGCTTAAATATGGGAGTATCATTTGCATCCCAGTTGTTTCCTTTTGTTTTCAGTGTATGTCTCCTTTCTTCAAGATATTTGCAATGGTTTGTAATAAAGTTAAAAAAGACCACTTTTCCTTTTTTTAAACATTTATTTATGCATATAAGAGCTGGGGTACAGTCAGAGTTGTGGGAGGTAAGAGAATTCACCAGAGTCTTAGTGGGGAGCAGAACAGGCAGAACCACTGAAATACACTGCTGAGGGGAGCAGTGGGCGAGGCAGGAGAGGTCCGCTGCACCTTGTGTGTCCTCTCCCTGGCCAGGCATTGAAGTCACCTGCTGCGCAGCAGATGCTTCACAGTGCAGTGCTCAACCCTCTGCACCACCAGGGAGGCCCAAAAAAGACCACTTTTCTTTGCTCTAAAAAGTTATATAATTTTACTTTCAGTTAGCGTTTCTTTAATATTCCAGAAATGTTTAACCTGTATTCAAAAGTTCTGTTATATTTCTAAGAGATTTTTCAATAAGTAAGGTCACTTAAAATCTTAAATGTTTTGATTTTTTTGTTCAGATTTTTTTTTTTAAAGATTTATTTATTTATGCATACAAGAGCTGGGGTACAGGCCAGAGGTGCGGGGAGGTGAGAGGATTCACCAGACAGAGTGGGGAGCAGAACAGGCAGACAGACCGAAACACACTGCTGAGAGGAGCAGCGGGCACGGCAGGAGAGGTCCGCTGCGCCATGTGGGTCCCCTCCCTGGCCGGCGGCAGGGATCGAACTCGTGCTGCAGTGGCTGTGGTTTGCCTCATAGTGCGCTGCTTAACCCACTGCGCCACCAGGGAAGCCCCAGATTTTTTTTTTTTTAAGATTTATTTATTTATGCATATAAGAGGTGGAGTAAGGCCAGAGTCTTGGGAGGTGAGAGGATTCACCAGAGACAGAGTGGGGAGCAGAACAGGCAAATGAACTGAAATACACTGTTGAGGGGAGCAGAGAGGAGACAGGAGAGGTCTTCTGCGCCATGTGGGTCAGCTTCCTGGCTAGGTATCGAACTCATGCTGCAATGCCGTGGATGCTTCACAGCGCAGAACTTAACCCGCTGCGCCACCAGGGAGGCCCTGTTCAGATTCTGATTTACGTTCTCCAGGAGAAATGTAGAAAGTTGCGTGATTTACAACTAAGGGATAGATGTTTACCGCCTCCCCTTTTGGTAGAAATAGACCAAAAACCATGAGCAAGGGAGAGGAAGGAAATGGGACTCTCAGTGCTCCTAGAGACCTACTGCTTCATTGTTTAACATTGTTTCTTCAAATATTATCTCCAACTTGTTTTTGCAGATTATGTGAAGAGTATCACTTTTATTTGCCTACTTTTAAAAAAATATATGTAAAGAAACCAGTGAAGGTTTATTTTGTTTGTTTTTTAGTTTTGAAAAGTGAGGTGCATGATCTTCGAGTAGTTCTACATTCCGCAGACAAGGAGCTATCTTCTGTGAAACTGGAGTATAGTTCATTCAGAGCGAGTCAAGAGAAAGAACTCAGCGACCTTTCTGAAAGACACACGCATATGCAGCTTCAACTAGATAATGTCAGGTAGAGTTGCCTGATTGCATGTAACCCAGTCACTTAACAGGGGTTGAAGTTGTATTGTTCCTACATAGTGATGATGTGCCTGTTCCGGCAGGAAAAGTGTTTTTACTAGAAGAAGGGACATTATGAAGTAGACCAAATCAGCATTTGTCACCACTGTCCACAATAACACTCCAGAAGATAGCTGGTAGTCAAGTGCTAGTAATCCTAAAACATCATAAGATATAAGTTATGTGTGTGTTTTCTGTGTTTGTCTTACTAATGTTAACTTGTTGTATAACATAACTGAAGGATATTTGTGTTTATGGTTCTATAGCAGTAATTTAGTAATGGACATTTGGATGTGATAATGTGCGACTTGTCATTTGAGAAAAGGTGCTAATAAGCAACTACTGAATTTAATTTTTAAGAAGATGATCTTGAATGTAACTTGATTGTTTTCTGAATTTACAACAAGGGATTAAAATAAAGCTTAAAATCTATCAACAAAAATAAGTCCACCCAGCTTTTTGTTGGGCCTGCTCATGGTGGTTTAAATTAAAAAATTTAATTTTTTAAGTTGAGAATTTTCTTATAAAAATCCATATTTTCTACAACTTAATCACACAGTACGGTGGCCCTGGGCCTATATGCCGATAGGGCAGCTGCCAGCCACCGGTTGACTCCCTGCTTTCTTCCCTTTAGAGAGGATACCTATGGTCATGGTTAGCACAGTTTAATTTTTTTCAGTGTCTCAAATTTAACATTGAGCATTTCCTTTATAGGGCTTCTACTTGATTGTGGTGCTCAAAGGTTGTTGAGGCCTCTGCATGAAACAGTATAACATTGTTAATGTGTTTGTTGAATTGTTTTGCCTGCTTTATTTTTGTTTGTTTGTATCATAAATACATGGGCACTTCTCTTGCCATCCACTGTCTATATGTTTATAACTTCAGCAACTGATTCATACCATCTGCCTCTGCTCTGCTTTGAGTTAGTAAAGCAGGTAGATCGTAGCTTATCACCTTATCCATGCAAGCTGAGACGTCTGGTTTGGATGGTATAGAGATCAGATTGATAACTAGTTCTTGACTGAGCTCTGGATGTTTGGGCAGATCATAGTTGTTGAGGGGTATAGGAGAATGGTAATCAAAAAAGCAGTAAATAGTCATCATGTGAATTATAAGATAGTTCTATCCCATGGGATTTTTCTTTCTTAGATGGAAGCCACATTTGCTGTCTTAAAGACTTCAAGAGTAGGGAGAATATGTGACAGATGGAGTTGAGCTACCAGTGAAACCAAATTAATGACCATTCCCTAGCTTACATGAAGGTTAGACCCAATAGCCTCTAAATGAGTCTTACTGCCTTCATTTGCTAATCAATAAAGCATGTCTGGCTGAAACTTGAGGGGAAGCAGTGAGAAAGCAGGTGACTGTAGGCTGCCAAACCCCCTTACCTGCCCCACTCCTCTCTGTGTGAGCAGCACGTTTATGCATCATAGACGTTTCACAAGTTCGTGAGGAGCTTGGCTTCAGTCAGGGCTTCTGTACGTTGGTAATAGTCTGTAGATGGGATAAACTGGCCTGCAAATTATCACACTAGTCTTTAATGGTTATATTTACCATGGTAAAAATGTTTTCCTGATACAGATTTGAAAATGAGAAGCTTCTTGAGAACAAAGCCTGCCTACAGGATTCCTTGGAGAATTTACAAGAAGTAATGAAGTTTGAAGTTGACCAACTTTCAAAAAACCTTCAAAACTGCAAAAAAGAAAATGAAACTCTAAAATCTGACCTGAATGTAAGTTTGGAAGGGTTGCTGGCGGATTGTCCCGGAAGCGTGCTCACTGGAGTGCTGGGCAGGGTTGGTGACCTCTTCCTGGCGCCTGCACTGAGCCGCATTGAAAGCGCTGCGTGCGCTGGTTGACTACCTATTGCCGGTAAGGATCACGTACAATCTAGTATGACGTTGTCTTTCAGAACTTGGTGGAGCTTTTTGAGGCAGAAAAAGAACGCAATAACAAATTATTATTACAATTTGAAGAAGATAAAGAAAACAGTTCTAAGTGAGTACTATTTATCTTTTCCATTAGTTACTGGAATATAGTTTATAACCCACACCTCTTTCTTTATATCAGGTTTTTTTTTAAAGATTTTTAATTTTATTTTTATGCATACACAAGCTGGGGTATAAGCTAGAGTCGCGGGAGGTGAGAGGATTCACCAGAGGCAGAGTGGGGAGCAGAACAGGCAAATGAACTGAAATACACTGCTAAGGGGAGCAGCGGGCAGGGCAGGAGAGGTCTGCAGTGCCATGTGGGTCCCCTCCCCAGCTGGGGATCGAACTTACACTGCTATGCAGTAGATGCGTCACAGTGTGGTGCTCAACCTGCTGCGCCACCAGGGAGGACCAGGTTTTTGTTTTTGTTTTTTTTTTAATAAGCATTCCAAGATAAAGACCAGATTCTTCTGTATAAAGTTTATTTGTATAGAACTTAATTTTTCAAAACTCTTGGTAGCTGTTATTTTTTATTTATGCATACAAGAACTAGGGTACAGGCCAGAGGTGTGGAGGGATTCACCAGAGTCCGAGTGGGGAACAGAACAGGCAAAACCACTGAAATACACTGCTGAGGGGAGCAGTGGGGAGGCAGGAGAGGTCTGCTGTGCCATGTGGGTTAGTTCCTTGATGGGGGATCAGACTCTTGTTGTAGTAGCTGCTGATAGCTTCATAGTGCCTTAACCCCTCGTGCCACCAGAGAAGCCCCTAAGTGGTATTTTTTAAATGACTAACTATTGCTGGTGATCAGAACTAGGGCCTTCTATAAGTCACAGTAAATATAAAAAGATAACTTCGCACTTCCTTTTATTATTGGAAAGTTGGGACTGATTTTTATTCCTGTCTCTATCATACTTTTTCTAGCTGTTCTCCTCCCACTCCTTGTTCCTTAACATGAATGTTATCTTTTTTTCAAGTTCTTTTCCTTGGTGATCATTGTTAGTCTCTTGTTCTTAGTCAAAAGGATATTTTACTACTCTAATGAAAATGATTTTCTGTTCGATAGATACTAAGAGTTATTACAATGAGGATAATTTTCTTCTAGGCCCTAGAATAGTGGTGAATACCTATAGTGGATGTATAGATCTAATTGAGAAACTGAATTAGCATTCAGTTATTCTTTCATACACTTAGTGATATCCAAGAAACCAGCTGTATTCTGTAAATTAGAGTATTTAGAGGAATGACAGTGAGCAAAACATCTCCATCGTCTTTCTTGCACAGAGAGATTAGGTAATAAATTCTATATCTATGTCTGTAATAACCATGAAGAAAAAGAAACATGGCACAAAAGTGGGTTTTCATCAAATAGCTGCAAAGAAACAGTCCCAAGTTAATGACCCCTACTGAAATAAAGTGCCCACCACCACGTACGCGCCTGCTCGTGTTCAGTTGCATTGCCTGCAGCTCATCTTTATGAATAGACTCAGTTCCGTGAATGAAATGAAGAATAAAAGATAATTCTGCTCTTCCAGAGAAATCTTAGAAGCGCTTGAGGTTGTACGTCAGGACAAGCAGAAGGAGATGGCCAAGTGTGAGCAGCAGGTAAATGCTCTGTATGTTAACTGTAAAATGTGGACTGTGTAACCTTTATTCCTGATATCAGAACCGTTTACTATAAAAACTGTTTCAGATTGAAATGGTAATAAAAAGATGGAATTTGGGGGATGATTTTATCTTTCTTGTTTTTGTAACTCAGGTGGCTAGAATAATTTGTTGGTGGTCTCCTCATAAACTTTATTTTCAAATGTTATACCTGTTGTACATGGTATATGAATAGCAGATTTCAGCTCTTTTATCATACACATGTTGTGTGTGTGGTTTATGATTTCATTCTTTATCTGTTTTTCAATAGATGGCAAAAGTACAGAAACTAGAAGAGACTTTGTGTGCTGCTGAAAAAGTAATCAGTTCTCTGAAAAAGTCTAGAGATACTGATAAGGTAGGTAGAGGTTGAAGCTGCATCCCTCTGCATTTTCTATATAAATGCAGTTTTAACAGTCTCCCAGGTGACTGACGGCCAGCCTTTCTGCATGCATTTAAGCCTTATTCCTTTTCCGAGGTAGGTAGAGTATGTGGGGTTTTTTTTGTTTTTTCAAAATAATTCTCCATTAACTTCAAGGCGATAATAGTGCCCCCCTCTTGATAACAGTGTTTCTAAAACATATCCTGCCTCTAACTAGCATGCTGCTAGTGCCACCCTTTCTTGTTGACTCTGGGTCTTGTGGTGCTAATTCTCAAGTCCCTGTTGTTTAACTAGAATAATAATATGCACAAACATAAAATTAGCTATAAATTCCTTATGTGTGTAGCTCTTATTCAGTCATTAAAACTAAAGCAATTGAGGGGCCTCCCTGGTGGCGCAGTGGGTTAAGCAACGCACTGTGAAGCAAACCGCAGCCACTGCAGCACGAGTTCGATCCCTGCTGCCGGCCAGGGAGGGGACCCACATGGCATGGCAGACCTCTCCTGCTGTGCCTGCTGCTCCCCTCAGCAGTGTGTTTCAGTCGATCTGCCTGTTCTGCTCCCTGCTCTGTCTGGTGAATCCTCTCACCTCCCGCGACTCTGGCCTGTACCCCAGCTCTTGTACGCATAAATAAATAAATCTTTAAAAAAAAAAAAAAACTAAAGCAATTGATTAATATGGCATAAGGCCATTAAAGTATAAATTGAAATAAAATAATGTGACATGTATTTTGCTGAGTTAAAATTGACTTCTGCTGTCGTTAGGAATGATAATGATTTCTAATTTGAAAGTAGACCCCTTCAGTGCCCTTGGATATGAAGATAATGTTTCTGTCCTCGTCAGGAAGTTGTAGCTGACCTCATGAGCCAGATCCAGGAGCTAAGAACATCAGAGAAACAGAAAACAGAAACTGTAGACACTCTAAAACAAGAACTGAAGGACATAAATGTAAGTTCTGTTACCAACAAGACTGTAAATTTGAGTATGAAGTACACTTCACAGGCTCCACCAGAAAAAAAAACATATTGTGGTCAAATAGGCTTGGAAATACTAGTTAAAGCTCAGCAGCTTTCTGTATTTGTGGGACTTATAATATCTTATGTGGCAATGTGCAAGTAGCCTGTAGGCTGCAGAACTCTCAGATTTCCCTGACCTGGACAAATATTTTCTGGGCACCATTTGGGTACTGATGATCCAAACTAGATTGGAAACAGACTTGGCTGTTGCCTATGACAGTTAAGTTTATGTGGTGTACTTATTTGCTTCAAGGAAAGAAGAGTTAAGTTCAGACATGTTAATTATATAGAAATGGAGGTTGCGTTATTGGACCTTATATTTTCCTAAAATATTTATCACTTTGCTGTTATTTCTCCTGGATATATCTAAATTTATATATATATGTATAGACCCTGGATATATATACATGTTGATGCTTTCTCCTTCACTTTGGGTCAAGATGAAGTTTTTTGTCAATGTTCCTCACTTTTCTCTATCAAAAGAGCTTGCTGCACTCTACATTTATTTCTGCAGGCTGTCTCCTGAGAAGGTTGACAAAACCAGATGTTTCTCAGTGATACTATTTGTTCTTCTGTTACTTCATTCAACAGTATTAATTGAATTGTGTTAATGTGGTCATCACCTTGGACCTAAGACTCATTCGTAAGTTATTTTAATCTGAATATAAACAGATAATAAAGCAGATAGCTTATGTATCATGCCTTCTTTTCTGCAGTGCAAATACAATTCTGCTTTGGCTGACAAAGAAGAGACCAAAGTGTTGGTTAAGAGGCAGGAAATGGAAATTCTGGATCTGAGAGAAAGCCTTAGACTGAGAATACTCTCTGAGGACATTGAGGTAGATGACTCTTTATTACTTGTTATTATGCATGTGTGTGTGGAGAGATCATTACTAACTAAATACAGGATTTTTTAAGGGATTAATAGTGAATTATTTTCTCTTGGTTGTGAGGCAATTTTTAGATAACACTAAAATTGTCATTTTTATTGAGTTAATTTGTTCATTTTTGCTGATACCATGCTAAGTCCCTATAACAGACCCTGTTTGGAAAGGGGAGCAGGGGGGAAACTACATTTCCTTGGAAGTGGAGGTAGCAGAGGGAGCAAAGGAAGGATTGGTTACCAGGTGAATTTTGGATAACTTCTTATATTTTAGCTGAAGTGATTTTTAATTTTTTGTTGGTATAAATGTATTTTTTCAATTAAGAATTATTACCATATCTTCAAAAATTTAAATTTAAAGCAACACACATTCTTTCCAGAAATATTTTAGGCAAATTCTACGTCTTCAGTTTTCCTTTATTCACAGATGGTATCCCACTGTGTATACTGCTCTGCACTTGCTTAGAAATAAGGTTTTCTTGCTAAACATGTCTACCCATGAAACAAATTCAACAAATAGTTTTTTTTTTTTTTTAAAGATTTATTTATTTATACATACAAGCACTGGGGTACAGGCCAGAGGTGTGGGGGGGTGAGAGGATTCACCACAGAGAGCGGG
>JAGFMF010011466.1:9059760-9075373 GCA_019455555.1 Galemys pyrenaicus
CTCCCTGGCCGGCAGCAGGGATCGAACTCGTGCTGCAGTGGCTGCGGTTTGCTTCATAGTGTGTTGCTTAACCCACTGCGCCACCGGGGAGGCCCATCATGTTATTTTTCTAACTTGAAACATTACATAAATTCCATTTCCCCAGCTCAACCAAACGAAAGAAGAAGTAGAACAGAAGAAGAATGAATATAACTTCAAAATGAGGCAACTAGAACATGTGATGGATTCTGCTGCCAAGTATCCCCAGGTAGTTTTCTGAAAAAGTGCATTGCACGAAGTACACAGTTTTATGAGCGATGAAAGCTTGGAAATTACTAGAATATAGCTTACGGAAAAATATTTTCACTAATATGTTTTCTGCTTGTTATTTGGTCAGAAGATACTAGCCTTTAAAAAAAAAAAAGATTTATTTATTTATTTATGTATACAAGAGCTGGGGTACAGGCCAGAGTCCAGGGCAGTGAGAGGATTCATCAGAGACAGAGTGGAGAGCAGAACAGGCAGACTGACTGAAGCACACTGCTGAAGGGAGCAGTGGGCAAGGCAGGAGAGGTCTGCTGTGCCATGTGGGTCCTCTCCCTGGGGGGCAGCAGGGATCAAATTCGTGCTGCAGTGGCTGTGGTTTGCTTCCTAGTGCATTGCATAACCCACTGTGCCACCAGGGAAGACCCTAGCCTTTTTTTTTTTTTTTAACTTGAAAAAAGAATAATAAACTATCCTGAATCTTTTCTATGTGCTTGGCCATTTACATTTAAAATGAAATCTTTGTATATATAACATGACTTAATTGGGTATTAATTTGGGTATTTTATTTTTAAGAGTCCAAAAACACCACCTCATTTTCAAACACACTTGGCAAAGCTCCTGGAAACACAAGAACAGGAAATAGAAGATGGAAGAGCCACTAAAATTTCCTTGCAACACCTTATAACAAAGCTAAATGAAGAGAGAGAAGTCAAAAATGCTGAAATCCTCAGAATCAAGGTAGTTGGGTAATTTTTTTCAAGAAATTATATAAGCAGTATCTTTCAGGTTACTGAGGAGACAATTTAAATGGCACAAAACTCAAAGATGGACAGAGAAAAGTGTTCTCTGGCTGACCTTTTTTATATAAAGCAACTCCTAGTGTGCTGCTATCAGAAATGTGGCTGTTTCCCACAGCCACTCAATTGGCATTGGTACTTAGGAGAAATTGGGTCAGGTTAAAAGAAATTGAGCAATAGATAAGCACAAGTAAGTGAAAAAAAGACTCCTTGCAGGCAAGTATTTCTTCTGGATAGTTAGGATTTTCAAGTTAGGGATCAATTAAATATTTTCAGAGGTGGGCCATATTTTATTTATTTTTAATTTTTTAAGATTCATCTATTTATGCATACAAGAACTCTGGGGCACAGGCTAGAGGTGTTGGGGGTGAGAGGATTCACCAGAGACAGAGTGAGGAACAGAACAGGCAGGCTGAATATACTGCTTGAGGGGAGCAGTGGGCGAGGCAGGAGAGGCCTGTGGTGCCATGTGGGTCACCTTCCTGGCCGGGAATCAAACTTGTGCTGCAATGACTATTGATCCTTCATAGTGTGGTGTTTAGCCCCTTGGCACCACCAGGGAGACCCTTTAACTAGAATATTTTAAATAGAATCAAATAGAACATTTACTAAAGTAGACTCATTTTGTCATCTTTTCTCATAAAGATTTTATCTTATTTATTTATTTTAAAGATTTATTTATTTATGCATACAAGAACTGGGTACAGGCCAGAGGTGTGGGGGTGAGAGGATTCACCAGAGACATAGTGGGGAACAGAACAGGAGACTGACTGAAATACACTCCTGAGGGGAGGAGTGGGCAAGGCAGGAGAGGTCTGTCACACCATGTGGGTCCCCTCCCTGGCCGGCAGCAGGGATTGAACAACTCGTGCTGCAGTGGCTGTGTTTTGCTTCATAGTGTGTTGCTTAACCCATTGTACCACCAGGGAGCCCCCCCTCATAAAGATTTTAAAGGAATCATTTTGTGTTAATAAGGGATGGTTTAAGTCATTAAGAGTATGAATCACAGTTCCAGGCTCAAGAGCTTGTCATAGTTGATTGCTTTTCTGGTGAGTCAGTGTAGTGTCCTGAGCATAGGAGAAACTAAAAGAAGAAAGTTTGTCTCAGTTATGGCCTTGGGGAGCAGAACCACCCCTACTGTAATGTGTTTTCTGAAAAGACATGATTTGATGTGTTGTTAGGAGCAGTTGTGTGAAATGGAAAACCTACGCCTGGAAGCTGAGCAGTTAAGAGAGAAAAACTGGCTTCTCCAGGGTCAGCTGGATGATATTAAAAGACAAAAGGACAACAGGTTAGAAAGAACCACGTGAACTCTGTGGATAAATCTTGGCCGCCTGAGTAGAGTTAAATGACAGATTAAATTGGAATCACAGGTGCATGTTGCTCCCCACTAACCTAGGAGATAATCCATCTGGTGTTTTTGCACCCATCTGAGGAGAGTATTGCTTTTTCCAATGTGGGAGAACGCAGCATTCAGACATGCCTGTTAACCTTTGCATTACCGTGGAACTATGGAAGTGAATCGAACCAAATCGTCTATTTCTGTTTATAAAAAGTTAGGAGCAAATATGGCAACAAGATATGGTTCAAGAAGTCCCACAGGCATATTAATTAGCTGCTTTTCTCCTTCTAGCTGACTCTGACACAGGAAGTCAGTCTGCTCACCGAGCACACCCCACTTATTAAAGCATTTTACTTAGTGTTCTTTCCTGTTAAAAGTTAGTTTGAGCATGGATCACTGAATGTTTCCAGATCATTTATAAAACCACAATTTAAAATACTTTATCTCAGAGCCTCATGTCCCTTATGTGAGGATCCATACAGAACGTTGGGGAGGCGCCTTCCTCCCTGTGCGTTGATCATCTTTATCGCCTGTGCTGACTTGACCTAGTCACCGAGTTTTCTTTATACAACTTGACATTGCTTCACATGAACGATGGAACACTGATACTTGAATATACTTGACAGTGCTTCCCCATCTTCCCTTCTTCATCTATCTAGTGAGCAGAATCATCTAGACCATCAACAGCTGAAGAGTGAACAAGAAGAAGTGATCAAAGAAAGACTTGCTAAGGTTTGTTTTTAACATAATTGTTTCTTGTTTGAAAAATACTTTTACATTTAGCATCTATAGTTATATATTTTAGAAGTCATTTTACTATTAGAATTTCTCTTTTCTGTATTCCTACTCCAGTATTTACCACCAGTATTTAGATAGTTGAAAATTAAGAGTGCATTTGTCATTGTGCTTAGATGGTGAACCTACTGCTCAGAAACCCACACGGAGTTCTCATGCAGCAGCCAGGAGCATTGCCTATTAGGCCTTTGGGGGCACAGTGCTGCAAGGCTCCCATGTGTGTTTAGCTGGGATTGTGGGAAAGGATGATGGCTTAGTGATTTTATTACCACTAGGGAGAGTAGACTATTTTCTATCTTTTTTAAGCAACATTATTTAAGAACTTAAACCATTTTTCTTTTTGCTTTTATCTTTCTGTAGAATAAATTAGCTGAAGAAATACTGAAAATGAAGGCAGAGTAAGTATATTATTTTTCAGTTCAAGTTGTTGATCTTTATTTTCCTTCAGTAACATATGAACATGCTGTTTATAAACAAATGCTTACAAAATTATTTTCCTAAACACTACTTGCTAAAGGAGGTTCCTCAAAGTAAAAACTTAAGGGCCAAGAGAAACTTAGCTTCCCTTGTGGAAATGATGGGTGCCTCCCCCTGAACGATGAGAATAATGAAACTGCTTAAGTCTCCCTTTTCACTTCTAGTATCCTCTGATGTAAAATCTTGAGACCCATAGATCAGTACTCTGGTTTCTTAAAGTGTTGTCCTGGGTCTCTCTGTATGTTGTCTACAGACATGAACTTATTCGTATAGTTTTCATATTTATATAATTTTTTTAAGATTCATTTATGCATATAAGAACTGGGGTACAGACCAGAAGCATGGGGGGAGGGGTGAGAGGACCCACCAGAGACAGAGTGGGGAGCAGAAAAGGCAGATGGACTGAAACACACTGCTGAGGGAATGAGCAGGTGAGGCCCAGGAGGTCTGCTGTGCCATGTGAGCTCCTTGGCTGGGGATTCTTCATAGTGTGTCGCTTAACCCCTTGTGCCACCAGGGATGCCCCATATTTGTATAATCTTATAAATAGCCTATTTCTTTTGACAAATTAAAGTATGATTTCTATTCAAAATAGTTAAACTGGTTATTATTACCAAATAAAATGATAAAACACTTAGAAAGATAGTGGATTCTCTGACTAGATACTCCTCATCAGGAAGGGAGGTCCTCATACATTTTTCCCTGTTATGCCTTCTAAAAGAATTTTGAAACACTGTGTATACTTAAGCACATTTTCTTTGAAGTAGACTTTATGTCTAAAATATTTCATTTAAGTTTAAATTGTTGTAAAAGATAGAAATTCTGGCATACTGAAAATAGTGACATTTAAAAATAAAGTTGTGTTCTTTTCAAAATATCTAACAGATTTGCTACTTTTTATGCAAAGTAAAATTTTACATTATTGGTTTTTTTCTTTGAGATTGAGTCTCTGTTCTGTGCTGCTCAGAGTTATATCCTAATTTAATATATTGATTGAAAGTTTTGATTACCCTATGGTGCAATTTAGCAATGGAAATGTAAGGTAAAGGGAAGTAACTTACAGAGGGTTATTGTATTGATGACTTGAAGCTTTCTGTTTCTTTTGGATTGAGTTTTCATTACAATTACTGTTAACCAGATTGTCTTAAATTTTGTGTTGTAAATTTTTTGATAAGTAATATACCAAGTAACATTTTTATATAAACACATTTCAATGCATTTTATCTTAATGCTTTTTCTTCAATTTAGCTCATTATTTTCCTATAGTTAATTATGGAATGAGATAGTATCCAGTATCAATTCTTTTTTTTTTTTTAAGATTTATTTTATTTATGCATACAGAAGCTGGGGTGAAGGCTGTTTGGCAGGGAGGGAGGGTGTGAGAGGATTCACCAGAGACAGAGTGGAGAGCAGAACAGGTGAAACAGAAGAGGTCTGCTGTGCTATGTGGGTCAGGTCCCTGGCTGGGGATGGAACTTGTGCTTCAGTGGCTGCTAATAGCTTCATAGTGCTGAGACTTAATCCCATGTGCCACCAGGGAAGCCTAGTATCCAGCATCCATTCTTTCCTTTCTTTCCCTGTTTCTGTAGCTAGAAATGCTGACAAATATTATTTACCTAGTAAATATTTGGCAATGGCAGTTTTATTAGAATATTATCATTCAGTTGCTTGAACTTCATCCTAGTTAATGTACCAAAAATTACATAGTGATCTGTCATCAAAAGTTCTTTTTGATGAGTAACAAAGACTACCCAATATGTAAAAGATTTGTTACCCAGTCACTGAGTCATTTGCTTTATAGAATCAGATATAGATGTAGAATAGAACTTGTTTAACCCTTTCATCTACATATGAGAAGTTCAGGGACTGGCTCCCAGCCAGTTGTTTGTAGAGCTAGTACAACAATCTGGATCACTTACAGGACCCTTGAGAAGACAGTTGTATATAGTTCCTGGAATGGTATCTATTTAGTAACCAAGAGGCTTCAGTGACATACTATCTGTGGAGCATGCAAGAGTCCTCCCTCGTTGCCCCCTGCAGTGGGCAAGTGAACTCCAGAAAATGGCAGGGTCCCAACTTGTAGCAGTGATTTTAAATATTATGTTGTCTATGTGTATGTGTGCGAGGATGCTTTCAAAAGCTACAAGATAATGAATGTTGAACTAGAGGTGATGTAGATAGAAGAAGTTGGATTTCGCATACTGAGGGGGTCTAAAGGTGCATTAAGTCAGTGATGCTGTCAGGGGTCAGGGACGCAGACCCTTCCATTCTTCTATTCTTGGCCCTCTTGCTGGTGGCTTATTGGCCGCAAGATGGCTGCCGTAGTTCCTAACATTAACTGGAACGCTTTCAATGACATGCGTTTGAAGGGATTTTCTTCTTGTCAAGGGAAATTCCTGAAGTTTCCAAGAATCAGCTCCTTGGCCCAGTTGGCACCTACAAGGCAAGCTAGGAAATGCATATCAGGCAATAGGGTAGCCACGCTCAGCTTAGACCAGTTATTATTAACTAGCACGGGAAATGGGTATGTATCTCCTCTCCTTTCCCCTGGCCTCAAATGAAATGAGTTTTTATAGGCATGGAAGAAGCAGGGAGGTGCCTATTGAGTAGGCAGTTGTAGTGTCTGCCATGCCACTGAACCTTTTCATCGAACTAAAGCAAAATACATAAAAAAGCAGCTTCAAATGAATTGGGAGAGCATCTGGGTCCTTCTGTCCATGCTGTCCCTCCAAGGTTCTGCAGTCACCAAGTACTACCCTGGAATTTATTTGGCCCTAAATGGTATTTTAAATTCTGTGTATGTTATTTCATGGGCATAATAAAATAGAAGTGTTTCTTTGGGGAAGCTTACTGGATTCAGACAATTTTGTTAAGTTAGTGATTCTATATAATTCTATGGTCTTATTTGTTTTTAATTGATTGCTATATAAATTGTATAAATTCTCAATAACACATCTATGAAGAAAAGACTAGTGTCAACTTTTCCTGAGAGAGTTGAATCAAATGATTGCTCTAAGGTAGGAGGCACTGAACAAACCATGCAATCTAGAATGCTTAAATTACATTTACTCTAAGTTACTGAACCTAGGTTTCCTTTCTGAGTTTTTATTATTTAGTAAGTAGTTTGAGGAGTTTCCCAAAATGAAAGGTGAATAAAACAACAATTTAAAAAATTAAAATAAAATAGGGCCTCCCTGGTGGCACAGGGGTTAAAGTCTCAGTCCTATCAAGCAATCGCCAACTGCTGTAGCCTGAGTTTGATCCCTGGCCAGGGAACTAACCCACATGGCATGGCAGACCTCTCCTGCCTCGCCCGCTGCTCCCCTCAGCAGTGTATTTTAGTCCATCTGCTGTTCTGCTCCCCACTCTGTCTCTGGTGAATCCTTACTTCTTGCACCTTTGGCCTACCCCCCAGTTCTTATTTGCATAAATAAATAAATATATTTTAAAATATATAACTACATCTCATCTTCCTGTGCTATCAGTAGTGGAGGGCTGAGTTTTAATGATACTTTCAAATCAGGATTCTGGGCTTGGATGAAAAATGTCAATTGAGTATTATTTTATAATTGTGTTCCTTTGGAATAAGATGACATTTCCTCTTATAGCCTAGAAGAAGTCCAGAATGCCCTTCAGAACAAAGAGACTGACTGCCTTAGAATGACTGAGGAAATTGAACGGACCAGAACTTTGGAATCTAAAGCATTCCAGGAAAAGGAACAACTGAGATCAAAGCTGGAAGAGCTGTATGAAGAAAAGGAAAGAACATCCCAGGTATGTCTGCATGTTGATTTTTTTGTGTGTACCTAGGACAGATGAGTTAATGGGCCAGTCAGCATACAACTCTTGTCTATGTTTGGATGACCTGCGTTCAGTTGCTTTAGCGCGTGCAGACATATGTGGTCACAAAAGCTGGGAACTGGGGCTCAGTCTTTCACTGCCTATGCTTTGAAGTCATTAAATACTTTCTTTCAAAAGAAAAATAGAGAGCAGCTCAATTTTCCTTTACTGGTTTGGTATACCTGCAGGAGATGGAAGCATTAAGGAAGCAAGTAGAATATCTTGCTGAGGAAAATGGAAAGTTGGTAGGTCACCAAAACTTACATCAGAAGATTCATTATGTAGTGCGGCTGAAGAAAGAGAATGTCAGACTTACTGAGGTAAACTTTGAAAATTTTTCTAAATAAATTTATTCTGGTTTTAAAATTAATTATATTTAATTTATTGAATCATTTAACTGTTTTCTCCTGGGAATTTACTTAATTTAACAAAAGTTCAGTTGCTGCTAGTACAAGTATAATTCAGTCATGTTATCGTGCACATCAAATTCTTGCTTTATGTTAAGTAGTTTAGAAATTGAAATTGTGCTCTTAATTTGAAATATGAAGTAAATATATGCCAGTTACATGCCTTCATCCTATAAAAATGAGAGCCTTGATTATTTCTTTATTTTTTTAATTATCAGGAAACAGAAAAGTTGCGTGCTGAAAATGTATTTTTAAAAGAAAAGAAGAAGAGTGAATCCTAAGAATCCCAGTTAACTGCCTAAGCATCGACTTGTTTGGAAAAATTCTCTCTTGTAAAAGTAAGACGCCTACCCTTGCACACTTAGTGGAGCTGAATTAGACTGTGATTATTAATTAAGTGTGTTTGTGGGGGCGGAAGGTGATGGCAGACCTTTAGGTTTCTGATGAACATCTGCATCCACGTATTCCCTGTGGTCGTCAGCGATCTGCTGTTAAGAGGCTGCCACCCCATTTCAGGACTTTAAACCAACTGTAAATACTGGGAAACCTTTGCTTTTTTAAAATAAAATCCTATAGTCAAAGTTTTATAGCAGGCGGTGGCCTGGTCATTTTCTCCTTAGATACTTCCTGACGCCAGAAGTTCTAACAATATATAGTGGGTCCAAAACTCGCAGTAAGGTTAATGCCTGATTGTGCAGCATGTATGAAAAGCAAACTTGTCAATATAAAATATTTTTGTATTCCTACTTTATTCTCATGAGCATTTTTTATGATTGTAAATACGGCCATTTTTCAAAATGTAAGTTTTTTAAAAATAATAAAGTGGTTTACATAGTTCGTTCATTAGTTCATTTAATGAACACCTACCATATGCCAGGGCACTAACCACCAGAGAACAAAGTGGGCAAAAATCTCTGCCTTCAAGGAATTGGTGTGCGTGTCAGCATCTGTTACTTTTTATTGTAATATTCCATTGAATGGCTACCTGACGTTTGATTTATTTATCATTTTATGGACATTTGAACGATTTGCAGTGTGGTGCTATTGTGAATAATGCTGCCGTAAGTGTGTGGATTTGGGTGTGGACATAGATTTCCTGTCTCTTGAGTAATCAGAGTTGCTAGGTCTCTTAGGAAGTATGTGTCTAATAGACACCCCCACCAGCAGTGTGTTCCAGTTTCTCCACATCCTTACCAGCACCTGTTACAGTCCTCTCAGTAGGTGTAGTGGTAGATCCCATTTTCCTAATGACTAATGATACTGAACACTTGCATATTATGGACTTCTCAGCAATTAGAGACAAGCTGATATATGCTGCAACATGCGTGAACCTCAAACATGCTAGGTGAAAGAAGCCAGACCCAAAAGTCCACCTATTATTGTGTGATTCCACTTATGTGAAATGTCCAGGAAAAGTATAAAGTATAAAGGTGGTGATAGCCATCTGGGTCCTTTGGTTTGTGAATCTGGAGGTTTCTAGCGCCCTCTGCTGAAGCATCTTTCAGCCTATTGCTAGCATCTCCGTTCCACCCTTCTCAGGCTGAAAGGTGCCGTTGATCCCTTCCGGTCTTGTTAAAAAGCAGATTCCGAGTCAATGATCTCGGTTGTGGCCTGGGTTCTGGTATTTTTAACAAGTTCCCAGTGGAAGCCAGTGCCGGACCACACTGGTTTTAAGTTCAAGAACTGAATCCTCTGTACATCTCAGTTAATGTTCTGCAGCAGCGACCACAGCACCACAGGCGGTCTCGGATTCTAGTCCCAGCATGCTCCCGGGCAAACTTAAACCTGATAGAGGAGGCCTCCCAAGGTCCCTAGCTGCCCACGCCCCTTGAGGCCGTGGTGGAGGCCGAATTGGCTTCTCTGCTCGCGTGAGCACTGTGTCACGTGAGGCCGCTGTCCAATCGCGGGAAGCGTTCAGTCACCGGTGGCCGGCGGCGGGCGCCTGGAGAGGTGGCATCGGGCACTATGGCCGCGAGGCCGCTACCTTCGGGCGGCGCCGTGTCAGCGACCTTATCCTGAAGCCCCTGCTGAGTTTCCCCTGCACCTCCAGGCGGGCGCGATGCGGCGTCGCTTCTTGGGCGTGTTCAACTGCCTGTGCGCCGGCGCGTTCGGGGCCGTGGCTGCCGCCTCCGCCAAGCTGGCCTTCAGCCGCCAGGTGGAGCCCGGGGCGCTGCACGGCGGGCGGGCGTGTCGGGGCCGGCCAGGGACGGGGAGCCGCAGGCTCCGGGATGGGGCGGGGCTGGGGCACAGGGCGCCTGCCTCTTCTCCACCGGTCGGTTCGGCTAGGTGCCCGGCTTTGGAGCTGCAGTCAGGTGGGGCGGGAGAGCCTTTCTCGATCCTAAATCACATCAAACCTTCATCCAGTGTAGGCGGTAAGAGACGTCGGGGACTGAGGCCTCTTCCCTTACCAGGGACCTAAAATCTGTCCTCCGATTGGGCTAGTTCGCTCTCGGGGAAGACGCACATCTCCTACATCCACTCTCTACCTCTCATTTTATGCCCCTTGTGCCTGAAAATTTCTCTCCGCGTGACTCAAGGTGAGAAGCCTGTTGCCCATTTTACTCTGTAAATAACGCGTGTTATGATCGCCCTACTTCGCTATCAGTAAAGTGGGGAGTTTGGGGCCCCCTAGGTGTAAGAAACGGTGCTGAGACTCCTAGGCTGCCTCCCCAAGTCTGCTAGGGAGCCTCTCTAAACCTGGCCCTGCCAGAGCCTTCAGCCAGCTTCTGCTTGCTAAAGTGGTTTCATCACAGCGGTAAGCAGGCTTAGCTGCTGACCCAGAGAATGGGCTGATTCTTTAGGCTTAAACCTAATTCGAGCTAATCCAGTGGGAGCTGCAGTGCCTGAGGTTGTCATCCTGTTGGGTATCACTTGGATCCAGGGCCAGTAAGAGCCAGGTGTGCACCAGGCTGTCAGCACTGTGTATAAGCAGGCAGCACAGGGGTGTACAGTGCTTTTGTGCAGATTATAAGGAGATACATTCAAGGCACTATTTAGCTGATGGACAACTTATAGGAAATAAGAATTTGATGTTTGGATACACACAACTCCCAGTAAGCAGTCCTATCTCAGGCAGGTTTTTAACTTAGAACCAAGCAAGGCTTCCTGCATATCTTTTGTGTTGGAGACTTTTGAAGATTCTTTCCTCTCAATCCTCTCTCCTTTGGGAAAGGGTTAAAAAAAAGGAAAAGAAATCTGCAAGTTCTCCAAATCCTGAGACCACCAGGCCAGCAGCCTCAGGTGGTTTTCCCCAGGCAAACTGTCCTGATTAAGCACAGGCAGCCACATTGCCCAGGGTTCACTCCTGGCAGCTCCCACTGGCCCTGACACTTTAGGCAAGCACTTTAGGATACCTCAGTTTCTTTATTTGTGAAGTGAAGTTCATGAATGAATGAGAATGCACTAGGAAACCTTACACAGGGCCTAGCACGGAGTAAGAGCTCTCACATGCCCAGTGGGACATGAGTGTAGTCTGCGCAGTTTGGTGGGGAGACATGACCAAGTCATGTGCCTGATCCCAGAAAGTGAGGGCTCGGCCCCTGGTTGACTCCGACGGAACACTGAATAGCAGGTACTTGACTCTCAGGGATTGCTTTTTGAGCATTGGCCATTGTAAAACCAAAAAGGGAAATACTGATTTTAGATTTTGCATTTTACTTCTGCCCAAGGTCACGTGGTCAGCAATATAAGTGCCTCCTCTCAACTTTTTTCAGATATAAAGTGGGTATTCTGCCCACTGAGGATTCAGTGAAGTCCTGTGCAGGAAAACTGGAGGGCCCCGGGCTTTGGGAGGGGATCTCAGTGGGGCCTGGGTGTGCTGTGAGGGGGCTGCAGGCCGCACTGCCTGGGCTGGGTATGGCTGCAGTGACACTTTCTCCTGCAGGTGAACCTGGGCTTATGCATCTTAGGCGTTATTATGATGGCGACCACCAATTCTCTGATGTGGACATTCTTTAGTCGGGGCCTCAGTTTCTCCATGTCTTCGGCCATTGCATCTGTCACCGTGACATTCTCAAACATCCTCAACTCGGTAAGTAGCCTGAGGGTGTGGGTGTCCTGTCTCAAACCTGAGTTCTGGGAGGGCACTTCCCGGATAGGAGGAAGGACAGGAACCAGGAACGGAGCAGAGGTGGGGCTGTGACTTGACCCCTGATGTCGGACCCTCTAATCTCTCAAATGTGGAGGAATTCTCAAGTTAGATGGGATTGAAATTCAACTGTTAAGAACCTACCTCCTGCCGTTCTTGTGGGCTGGAGCCTTCATCTGAAGTAACAAGTGAACTAGGGGTCTGTGAACTACAACTTGAGCTGGAGGATCGAGGTTGATTCCTCTGGTTGTCTGAGGTCAACCAGGCCGGGTTGAGCCCTGAGGTCAACCAGACGGGGTTGAGCCCTGTCTGCCCTGTGGTTGAGGGAGGGTGGGCATGGTGGCCCATGTCTGGTTATGGAATGCCAGGCATCTGCTGGTGCTCTGCTCAGCAGCCAGCCTTTGCTGGTCTTTCTCATGCACTTTCTCATGCACTGGGGTCCAGTACTGTGAGGAAGGGACCTTCCAACTTGTACAGGTGAGACAGAAATGAGTAGAGTGATTTGCTGAAGGTGACAGCTGGGTTTCATGCCCAGAACTTCTAGCTCCAGACGTTTCTTTTTGGTCACCCTCAGGGGGAGTCAGCTGCTGGGAAGTGAGCGTGTACCCACCCACCACAGTCTGTTCCCGGGGGCTCACAGCTGTTTCTGTCCCGCAGGCCATGCTGGGCTATGTGTTGTACGGAGAATGCCAGGAGGTATTATGGTGGGGCGGAGTGTCCCTTATTCTCTGCGGACTCACCCTGATCCACAGGACCCTCCCTCCAACCCACAAGACCCTTCCACACAAGCGCCAGTAGCCCCGGGTGGCTGGATGGACCAGCTGGAAAGATCGATGGTGCCTGTGTGGGCACGTGGGGACCACTGCGCGCCAGGTCGACCCAACCATCAGCCAAGGGGAGATGCTAAGCTGGCCAGGCCTTCAGGCCAGCTCTGTGACCCAGCAGCCTGAGGTGGACAGCGCTGGCTACTGTGAGGAGGTGCTGCTGCCACAGCATCTGCAGGAGGGTGTCGTTATCCCCAGTGCTTTTGATTCTCACACTCCCAGGCTGAGGCAGGAGCTGGAGACCATGTCGTTGGTCTCTTTCATGTGTAGTCCTTGAAGCCATCACGTAATGGTAGTACTGCTGCCTGACCAAGGTCGGTTCGGGGTCAGGGACCGGCGGGCTTTCTGCCATCATGCTGATGTGTCAGGCCATCCGTGTTGTGCTTCTGTACTGCGGCAGGAGAAGAAACTGGATTAATAAATACTTTTTTCTAAGATGTGGAGTCTAATTCTTTGAAACAGGCTGAACTGCCAGTCCTGGAGTGGAGGGGCAGGCTAGAGGTTCGGCCCGAGAGCCCCCAAGCCTGGGTTTAGCTGCTCTGCTTCCTGCAGAGCCCAGCTGTGCGCGGGGAGCCTTCCTGCGTTCACCAGCCACCTCCTTCAGGAGGCTCTGCCTGTTCCTTTGCTACTTCCAAGGAGAAAAGCTTGACCTCACTTTGGGGACCTTGTTTGATTTTACTTACTAGTAAAGGAGACTGCCCCCTCGTTTCACCTCGATGCCTCTCTGTCCTTTAGTTTTCTTCCCCAGATTCTCTGACGCCATGTCTTACCCCGTGCGAGAGTTTCTCCTAGTTAAAACGATGCGTGTGAGGCCTGCATTCCAGTGATGAAATGCTCACCTGTTTCAGTTTCCTGGGGCTCCCTCTCAGCTTTCCTGAGCCCGACCTGTAACATTCTCTGCCGCAGGGAGAGCAGGTGTGGGGAGAGAAGGGTCTTGTCCAGACGGCTTCCTCCTCCCAAGCATGTAGCACCTTCATCTCTCACTTCTGTCATCCATTGCACAGTTGGCAGGTGAGCTTTCTGCTGCTGTTGGATGGCTCCTGGTTAGATTCTGGCTCTAGAGCACCTCTAAAAGTCTCTCTTGCCACCTCCTCAATCCACTCTCTCCCCACCCTATTTGAGGCACCCCAAATCTGCATTTTAACAGTTCTCAAACCCACTAGCCCTGCCCCTCAGTCCCTTGTACATTTGCATTTGCCTCTGCCTTGGATTTCCTCTTCTCCGCCCTGGCAGACTCCTGCTCTCCTTCAGCATCACCAGGGCACAATTTGCTTTTCCTGAGTTCCCACAGGCATCAAGGCTCCATAAACAACATCCACATCTGGCTTCCTGGTGAGCACCCTGCTGACTTGAACTTGATTTGGTTGTTCTGGAGTTTGACTTCATGTTCAGCAGCCAGTGCCCACCTAGGTCAGTGTTACAGTTTTTTTAATTATTATATTATTTTACTTCTTCATTTTAGAGTACAACTCTCTCTCTATATATATATTTTTTTAAGTCTAACTACAGGGTTTTCAACTATCGCCATTACCAGAACATTTTTACCACCACAAAAAGAAACGCTCATACCCAAGAGCAGTCACTCTCCATCGCGCTGTCCCCTGGCCTCCCAGCAGCTACTGATCTGCCTTTCCTCTGTATGGGCTTGCTTGTTCTGGACGTTTCACTGCAGCGGAGTCACACGGCACGCAGCCTCACCTGGTGTCGTGTTCATCTGCAGGTCTCGGTGCTTCGTTCCTCGTTCTGGCCAGTGTCCCATTGTGCGTGTGCACGTTTTGCTTGTCCAGTCTTCCTCTGATGGACACATGGCTTGTATCTGCTTTTTGGCTATTGGGAAGAAAGCTGTTAAGAATTTTTGTGGACCCAATTTTGTCTCGACTTGGATTTTCAGTTCTACTGAATTTATTCCTAGGAGTGTAATTGTTGCGTTAGATGTAATTCTCTGCTTAGCTCTTTGAGACCTGTGAGACTCTTTCCCACAGCAGTCATGCTGTATTATGTGAATGTTTAAGTTCACCCTCTCCTTGTTATCATCCATGTTTTTTATTCTAGTTGTCCTGGTGGCATCTCGCAGTGCAGTGAAGGTGATAAGTGATCAAACTCTAAAAAATGCATTTTGAAGGGAGAAGCAACAGGATTTGCTCATGAGTTGAATGTGGGCTATGAGAGAGAGAGGATGCCTTTGTGATTTTCACCTATCCAATTTGAAGAATGTGAATGAGAGCAGGAATGAGTAGGAATGTCAAGAGCTCAGTTTTGAACCTATTTATTTGAAGATGCTTGCTATACTGCCAGGAGGTGTTGGGTAGGCAGTAGGGTAAGGGGCAGGCTGGGGGCACTCAGCATCCAGACAGTATTTGAGGCCATCAGTGATGAGTTCTTAGAGAACTTCCCCTTTTGCTCAGTGGTACCCAGAGAAGTTTTTATTACATGTTTATTGAATGGCCGCATCATTCATTGACGTGTCTGTATAACTCGGGCTTGCATGTTTACTCCTCCACATGTGCACGTGCTTCACTCACCCTCCACCAAACATTCCCTGCCACCACCCGACCCCCTCTTCCCCTTGTCCCCATCCCTCTGTTCCCTCTGGTAACCAGTATATTTTTTACTCAGTCTAAGATACCTTTTTTTTTTAAAAAAAGATTTATTTATTTATGCATACAAGAGCTGGGGTACAGGCCAGAGGTGTGGGTGGTGGTGGTGAGAGGGTTCACCACAGAGAGCGGGGAGCAGAACAGGCAGATCAACGGAAGTACACTGCTGAGGGGAGCAGCGGGCACAGCAGGAGAGGTCTG
>JAGFMF010011466.1:9075455-9116188 GCA_019455555.1 Galemys pyrenaicus
CTCCCTGGCCGGCAGCAGGGATCGAACTCGTGCTGCAGTGGCTGCGGTTTGCTTCATAGTGTGTTGCTTAACCCACTGTGCCACCAGGGAGGCCCCTAAGATACGTTTTTACTGTACTTTGCCACCAATGTATTTTTGTTGTTGCTGCTGTTGTTTAGATCCCATGAATAAACAAAACCATCTGGTTTCTGTCTTGCACTTTCTGACTCAGTTCACTTAACATAATCAGCTCGCGATCCATGCGCAGTGGGGGCCTGTGCCTCAGCAACTGTACTGTAGGCTGGGCCTGGGCAGGCTAAGAATTTGACCCCTTTAAAAATCTATTCTTTTTTATTTTAAGATTTTATTTATTTGTTCATGCAAGAACTGGGGTACAGGCCAGAGGCGTGGGGGTGAGAGGATTCACCAGACAGAGTGGGGAACAAGAACAGGCAGATGGACTGAAATACACTGCTGAGGGGAGCAGCAGGGAGGCAGGAGAGGTCTGCTGCACCTTGTGGGTCGCCTCCTTGGCTGGGGATCGAACTCGCACTGCAGTGCTGTGGAAGCCCCACAGTGTGACGCTCAACCCCTTGTGCCACGAGGAAGGCCTCTAAGACTATTCTTGTTATTTCTGTGGAGGTGAGCCCTAGAGGGGAATTGGAGGAGAATAGTGCTGGCCAGGACCCAACCTTACCCCTATTGTCTGGGGTATTTGCCTGGACCCCAACTTGCATTCCCCATTTAGGGGCCTCTCTGTCCTGACTTAAGTGTCACAAGTTTCTCACCTCACCCTCTTACCTCAAGTGGCTTAGCAAATTATTTCTTCCAACTGCTGAGAGTAGTTGGGGAACAGCTAGGGAGCCCACATGTCCCTCCAGCCAGTCATGTTTTCAGGGATGTGGGAGGTACCTTGTATATAGGAGTCTTAGCTTCTGCTTGACTGGCCTGGCTCTAAATCAACTCTTGCTGCACTTCAGGTGTTAAGAGGTGGCAGGTAATAAGTCTGTTCGCCGCAGGGATGGAGTAACCGTGAGGTGTGAGTGGCTGTGGGAATTATATTAGAAGAGCTAGATGGTTGGCTGACCATTACCAAAGAGATGAGGCCTGGAACAGCAGAGCAAAGATGTAAGCTGAGGGGTGTTGGGGGAGGGGCACCAGGTCTGTGGTAGGGCTCTGCTAGGGCCAGGTTGGGGCAGTGGGGACAGTCTTAAGTGCCTCCCCTCTGAAGGAGAAGGATCAGGACCTAGCTTCAGTTCTGTTTCTTTCTCTGGACTATTCTGAGGTACCTGGTCTCAGAAGTCAATTTCGGTCTTGCTTGTGAGATAGAATTGACAGCCACAGGTAGGGAGGGATATGCTGGCATGGTGGGCAGGGCCCGTGCTGGGCACACGTAAGGCATCTAATCCTGGAAAGGGCCTCTGGAAAGCTGTTCTCACACATTAAGCTGTCCCTTGCTTAAATGTCTTTTGGGGAGGCCTCTTTGTACCCCTTCTTCCTTCTGGAGGGGGCATCTCAGAACCACAGACTGCAGCTGGGGCTGGGTGGTGCAGGAAGGCCCCACCCAGGTCAAGAGGAAATCCTGATTCCGGCTGTACATAGGCTGGGACATAGGTTGGGCTGAGTTCCTCAAAAAGTCTGACAGAAACTCAGGAGGTCCAGTTATGATACATATATGAGGGCTGGCAACACCAGAAACTTAAGAGCGAGGCCTGGAACAGGTTCTCCTCTCTCGCCTTCAGACAGCATGTGGCCTGCTGCTGGCAGGTGCTCTCTGGCTCACTCTGACTCATGGTTCTACTCTGCTTTAACTAATCAGGAAAATATCCCACGTTTCCCTTAACTCCCCCATTCACAGATGACTAGCACAGGTCAACTTGGCTGGCACATCATCCTCACTTGCACCTTCAAGAATATTGCACCAGCTGACTGTGGAAAGCCTGGGCACTGTGCCGCTGTGGACCTTTGACCTGGCTGAGTCTGCTTAAGCTCTTCCTACAGTGGCGGAGGTAAGCTCTCTGGGACCCTGAGCTTGGCACACACGCAAGTATTTCTGCAATGGGAATTCCCAGGAGTGAGAGCTGGTACCAAATTGCTTCTGGGAGAGAGCGTGTTAATTTGTACTCCACCAATAGATCGTTTTGATCTTTTAAGTAAATCTTATGGTTAAATAATCTTATGGTTGCTTTAAATTGCATCAGATGGTACAAGGGGGACTGTCTTATGTTAATTATCTCCTGTGTAGTGTGTCTTTCCCTGTTTTTTGGAGTCACTTTTTATGTCCAGTCTTTTAAGAGTATCATGTGTTGCCAGTTGTTTATCATGTTTGTTTTTGTACCCCTCGGATATCTTCTACCGTTAGAATTTTTCAATTTTAATGTCAAATTTGTCAATCCTTTCCTTTAAAGAACTGGATTTCATGTCATCCCAAGTATATAGGAAGTTCTCCTAGAACTTACTCTTTTTAGAATGTTCAGCTTTATTTATACCATAGATATTTATCTGTAATTTAATTTCTGGAGGTGTGTACTGTCGAATTCTCATTTTCTCAATCTGTAATTTCTCTTTATCATTTCCTAGCTTTGAAATGCTGCTTTTATTATGTTATTAATTTCTGTGTATAGCTGGGTCTCTGTGACTCTGCTTATTTAATTTGTCTTCTCCCAGTGCCATGTCATGCCACGCAACAGACTGTAGTTCTAGAGAGGTAGGCAAATGTACCCCTATCCCCATTTTTCATCTCCAGAGGACTTAACTATTGGGGATTTAGATTAGTGCTGCATATAGAATTGATTGATTTATCTTGGGGGAGAACTATGCAAAATGGGAATATTGAGTCCCATTTAGGACATGTATGAAAGTGTTATTTTTTAATAACTCACACATTCCTAGCTGGATTCATTCCCAAATGTATATGACTTTGTTGTGAATGAAGTATTTTTCCATTGTTTTTTCTAATTGCTTGCTGGACTTTAAAGAAATTACTGATTTTGATAAGCTTATACTTCTAGCAAAGGACTTTATGGAACTTGAATGGTTTGTTCCTAAGAGGAGGATTCAGCTGGCCGGTTTCTTAAAGAGCATCTAAGTATTCCCAGGAGAAGCCAGCAGACCACTCTTTCCCTTCGATCAGTGTTTCTCAGTCCTTCATGTGCAGGTATGTCATCTGGGGACTGTTGTGAAAATGAAGATTCAGGCTCCACAGGTCGGGGCTCGCCTCAGCCTAGCAAGCTCACCAGCGTGTGCCCCCAGCCACACTGTAAGCAGCAAGAGGCTAGGTGAGTCCTTTGTGGGACTCATCCTGTGCCAAACGCTCCTCTTGGGTTTCGCATCATACATAACTCATGCTGACGCCCATGCAGCAAGAACTTACGTAGATCCAGGCAGGGTTCCCAGGAGGGGCTGTGAGACATCAGAGCTGGAGGAGCCTCGAGAAAGCAGCTGTGTCAGCCACCTTGCTTTCCAGCGGAGACGACTGAGGCCCAGGGAAGTACCTGAGTGAGCAAACCCCTCGTAGCCAGGTCCCAGACTTGGGGAGGCCATCCTGGGGCAGCTGTATTCCCAGCTAACCGGGGGACTGGCCTTAGCCTCAGAGACTACACCCCAGTAGTTTCCTCACCTGTGAAATGGGGACAGAGATGTTACCTGCGCCCAGCACAGGACTGACGTGGGAGTCAAATGGACGGGAGGATGGCATGAGCGCTGAGGGGGACCCAGGCCTGTCTTGCTCCAGAGCCATGCTTATTCGCAGTATGCCATCTTCTCCCAGGGTGAATGGGAAGGGGAAGGAGGTCTAGCCCAGAGGCACAGACTCAAACTGACCAGCCAGCTGGTAGGAACAAGGAGAGCAGTGGTGGACAAGGAAGAATGAAGGTGACCGTGGCGGGTGTTGTGGGGGCTGCTGCTTACCTTAGTTAGTGGAGGCTATGGAAGACCTGGACCCAGTGTGTCAGGGTCTTCTGATGGACTCAAATAAGGCAGAGGCTGTGTGTAGCCCTCTGTACTGTTAAGCTTCTGGATCTTAAAGGGTAGCAACTAATTCAAGCATCAAGTTCTGAGGCCAAGCTTAGGCCTCAGCCTGTCATGGTACAATAGTGCTGTCAACAGTGGAGATGCTGCCAGTGGTCTCTAACGGCACATTCCACCCTCACTGGCTGTGGGGTCCCTGGACTGTGGGCTGAATCATCAGTGTTCAGCAAAGCCTCCCTAGGTGCACTGTGGGCGCCCAGAGTGGCATCTACTGTGCCTCAAGGGCTAGGACCTTTCAGGCACGGAGCTCAGGCCAGGGTGCTGGGCCCCTCACATAGCCCCCCAACTCCCTGGAGCACCCTCAGCTGGTTGCACCTCTGTGGGTCTTCGAATTTTCCAGGACATTGTAACCTGGCCGTTTATCCGAAACATGAATGCTGGATACAGGAAATGTGTCATCCACTCTACTTCCAAGGACGTGATGGGGGTTCACACAGATTCTTTCCATCACTGCCTGATGCTGTGGAGACACAAGCTGGAGCTCTGAGCCCTGACTGAGGGTTCCAGCATGTCCCACCATGGGCCTCACTTGCAGATGACTCAAGTACTCATGACATTTCAGATGGGTAGATTCGATTATTCATATGAGGGCAGATTTAAGAGCCAGCTGGGGAAAGATAAGGCACTCAATGGCCAACATAAACTATAGGAAGCCGGATCCTCCCTCAGGTGCTCTGAGGGGGCCTGGGGTGGGGGTGATGTCATCCAGGAGTCTGGACTGGAACCTCCCACTGAAGACTGAGACTCCAGCCACCAAGGTTGAACAAAGAGCTTTATTCGGAGAAAGAGACAACTGTCCACGCCAGCTCTTCACCCCCCCCGGAAGGCCCTCATTCTGCTGTCAGTGTAGTACTGCGTGAGGCTAAGCAGGTGATGCTGTCCTCTCAGAGAGAAGGCCCCCGTGTCTCTGGTGTGGGCACATCAGGCTCGGGGCTGAGTTGTTGCTCACACAAGTTACTGCCCCAGCAGGGCCA
Organism: Galemys pyrenaicus; assembly: GCA_019455555.1. Lineage (NCBI taxonomy): Eukaryota > Metazoa > Chordata > Mammalia > Eulipotyphla > Talpidae > Galemys > Galemys pyrenaicus. The sequence goes on from JAGFMF010011466.1 coordinate 9,080,438, forward strand.
GGTCCAGCCCCTCCCAGAATGGGGTCTGGTGTGGTCTTACCTGGAGTGGGGGCGCGGTGAGGTGGCAGGGGCCTGGGCTCGCTCTGTCCAGGTAAAATGCCTCCCCTACAGCCAATCTGAAAACAGCTGGGGCAGCTGGGCACCTGTGCTTTGAGGCCACGCTGGCCCTCTTCGTCAGGGGCGCGTAGTTTTGTACACACCTCTGACCTCAGGCCTGAACTCAGCGGACTGACATTGTCAGCAGTGAGCAATGAGGCCTTTCCCCTCTTCTAACCGCTGCTTCCTTGGGACGCCAGCAGGGGCACCCTTTCCTCCCCAGGTAGAGTTTCTTTGGTATATAACATACTGCACTGGCACCCCGGGGCTGCCTGCTGGTTGGGACAGCAAATTGCAGGCTGCCGCACATCCGCACATCGACTAGCTCTCTCCTCAGGTGGTGGGCAGAGAGCAAGCTAATGGGCTTCAGAGCCAGCCATGGCCCCCTACACTGTCCTTTATGATGATTAAAGCTGATATGAACAAGAAAATGGCCCCGCGGCCTGGCCTGTGTGTGGAAGCTGGTGCCTCTCCTGTTGCTCTGTCAACACCATTGTGCCTCTTGGGGGACATGATCAGAACATTCTGGGCAGGGAGCAGCAGAGGTGGCAGTGTGAACGCTGGCCCCTCAGAATTAAGCCCAGAGCCCAATGGGCCATCATTGCAGGCTGGAGGAACACCCAAGGACACTACCCAGGCATGAGGTCTTTGCTGGCTCCCCCTCCCCGCCGCCACCACAGACTTCCTTCCCATGTGGCCTGGGCTTTGCCCCTAAACACTAAACTTCTCCCATTGAACTGGCGATGGGCTCCTCTGGACCAGGACTCGTGCTCCTCTGTCTGGAGGGCCTCTGAAACCAAGACCTTAACAGGCAGGCTCTGTCTAGGAGCCTGAGCTGAGCCCCCACCGACCCTGGGTAATAGGCCAAAGAGCAGAGCAAAGGCTTAGGCCTGGGTTGGGGAAGCCATTCTTATACCAAAGTGTTGCACGAATCTGCCTAGGGACTTGGTTGCTTCAACCATTGAAAAGGGGTTTTGGAACCCAGAGCGCCTGCTTGGCCCTTCGGTCATAGTGTAGACCGCTTGGGCTTCAAACGAAATGGCCAGGCTCCAGGCCCAGACTGACAGTGTGTGTATGTGTGTGTGTGTGTGTGTGTGGTTCTGCTTGTCTGTCTTTCCAATTCACTAATTTGTAGGCCTTGACCACCACCTGTCCTTTCTGTGACTACCTGGGCGCTGTCGTGGGAGAACTGACTGGAACACAGAGGCAGGAATTCTGCTCACTCTTGCACATTGGTGTTGTTAGACTCTCTCCGGGAGGGAAATGCCGTTCTCACAGGGGAGGTCAGAGAGCCCTAGTACCTCTAAACAGGTGCTCCCCCTACTGATGTCCACCTGCACCGGGATTTGCAAAGGAGCGGATGTGTAGCCTAGCTGGCTGACTCAGTGAGGGTTCTCGTGTCACGAAGGGGAGCTGAGTTTGGGTGCTACATCATACTTCAGGCTAGACCACCGGGGTAGGTCTGCACATCTGCGCGCCTACCAGTGTTGGGGTTCTCTCCCAAGCCTACCCTGATCGCCGGGCCTTTCTCCTAATGTTTAGACAGGCAGCATGGGGAGCCCTTTCCAGGGAGTGAGTGGGAGCAGCTGCTACAGGCTGGTGTCTCCTGGGGTCAGTGTCCCGCCCAGGCCAGCCTGCTCTGCCCTTCCAGCATGACGGCGTGCCTACTCCTTGAGAGCAGGAGCCATGCCCTCAGCTTCCCAAGAGAAGCTAGATATCCCCAAAAAAGGCAAAGGCAAGTTCCTTTCTGCCCCTGGGCGGCCCTGTTCAGTGCTTCCTTGGCTGGCCCAGGCTGACAAGCCCTCTCTGGGCAGATTCTTCTTACATGAACTGAGGGGAAGGTTTTCACGCTTCTCTGACATCCTTGTCCACCCCAGCCCTGGCCCAGCATGGAGGCCCTCCACAGATGGAGTGTTACGGAGGGTGACGGTGTGTGACCTGAGGGGAGCAGGGGTGCAGGGGGTACGGCTGCCCAGGAGCCCCGTCGCCACCACGCCAGCGTCCAGGGGGACAGGCAGTTTTCAGTGTGGCCCTCTCCCCACAGCAGCATCACTCGTCTGTCACCTCCACAGAGTCCTCGTCCTTCCTGTCCTCGGACTGCTCCTCCGTGCTTTCCGTGTGCTCGGTGTCTGACTGTGACGTCACCTGCCGCACCCAGTCGTCCCTGTCACTGATGGGCTCTGGACGGCATGGTCTGGAGAAGGGGCTGAGCCAGCTCAGGGAGAAGTCCCCGCCGAACGTGTCTTTGATCGTCTTCCAGCTGCCCGTGTGCTCCCTGGGCTGCTGCTTTCGTTTCAGGCGCTCAATGGCCTGGGGGGACAATGGGACAGAGTCAGCGAGGATGGCAGCATCCTGGAGCACCTCAGCCCTGCACAGCGGAGCCCTGGGGTGGGGCTGCCAGGGCGCAGCTGGCTGTGGGCCAGGTCAGAGCTGGGGCCCTCGGGCGACGGTGGGAAGCGCCGTAGAGCAGTGCAGTCAGCAGAACCTTCACAGGGAGCTGGCCTGTGTCCCCTTCCCTGCCCCCGCCTCTCCAGGTGTTCCCTTGCCCCTCCCAAGGGTCTGCCCAGCCTTGATAAATAAGGCCACCCACTATGCAGGGCCAAGCTACTGAATGGTCAAGGGCCCAGAAGCCACATTCCCAGGCATGAGCTGGGCCACCCATCCTGAGATCACTGAAAGCCGGGAGCCCCCCTCAGTATTCCCGGCCACTGCCCCGCAGCGGGTGCAGCACACTCAGTAGGAAGGGGGTGGTGCAGGAGGGGCAAAGGGTACGACAGCACATGAGATGAGGGGGCAGATGTGTGTGCATGCAGCTGGCAGCCGGAGGGCACGTGGAGGCGAGGGCTGTCTGGGCATGCAGCTGACATGCCCCGTGGCCTCGCCCAAGCGGCCCACTCACCTGCCTCTGGGTGTTGGCTGCCGCTCAGTCAACAGGCCAGAGAATAAGGGTGTTGGGTAGGGGGAGAAGCCTTAAGGAGTTACAGACACAGCCAGGCTGGCTCTCAGGCCCTCACACCCTCCACAGAGGCTTTCGCCCCACGCCACGAGCTCTGACTTCATCTCTTCTGGAAACCAAGGGAACTGGGAATTGCTCATTCCCACGCCTCATGTACCTCGGAGTGGTCTCTGTGTGGCTAGTTCTAGGTTTTCTCTTGTTTTCCACATACATTCCTTACAAAATTGGTATAATCCTTTCTGTGATGCAGAAAGGAAAATGAAGTTGCACACACAGGAGTTCTGACCAGACCCTGGGCCAGTTCTATGCTTGTTCTCATTCTCCCCACACCAGCTCAGAGACTGTTTCCTTCATGCTTTTGGAAAAAATTGCTATAAAAGAGTCAGAACTCAAAGTATCTCTCACAAAGAATGAAACAGTAGCTACAGTAGGGAGACTTTGCGGATACCCTAACCAAATCAGACATAACAATACCAAGAAGGAGACGCCCCTGCGGATACAGCTCATCAACATCACGCACGGAGGACACACCTCACTTCGGGGGCTCCTGCCAGAAGGCACAGCATGGGAGAACAGGGTACAGGTGCCTGGCCTCGGCCTCCAAAAGGGGCAGAGTCTGACAGAAACGTGTGGGACCCAGATAGAAAGGGGGTTGCACAATTTCTAGCTGTACAAGTACCACTGAGCCATGCTTTCAAATGGTTACTCTTCTATTATGCAAGTTTTACCTCAGTTTTAAAAAAGGGTCAAGTTTATGAAAGACCAAGAAAGACTATCGTGGCTTGGGAGAGACTAATGAGACGTGACGCACGATGCGATGTTGATCCTGGAACAGAAAAGGATACTCTTGGGATAAGGAGAAATCTGCATAAAACACATAGATTAGTTAACAGCATTATACTGATACATTTCCAGGTTTCTATGTTTGCATAATGTTTCTAGAAACATGTTTACAGTGGAAAGACTGAGGGGTAGTTGGAGCTCTTTGTTTTAATCAGCTTTTTACAAGCCTGAGTTTATTTCACAGTGAAAAAAGGTTAAAAAGCAATCTGAGACAAAGACCCATGAACACAATCCAGAGCACTGAGCTATAACGACAAGAAGTTGGAAACGCTCAAGCGCCCAGTGATGGCGGTGTGAGGCTGCGATGAAAGCGGCACTAACACCGTCCCGCGCAGCAGCAACCTGGAGCCCTCGGTGAGAATTTAGCTGCGTTGTGTTTATTTCTGTAGCCTTCTCCCATATTCCAAGCATTCCAGTGAGTGGGTGTTACTAGTTTATAATCACAAAAATGCTCTTTTAGAAAGTACACCTCGATGACGCAAGTCTTGAGGGCCTGTGGGTCCCCAGCACAGATGCTCAGATCAAGCCCTCATCAGGCCTCCCCACTTAGCAGGTGGCTGACTTTGGGGATCCTGCATTCCTTCCTGGGTGATAACTGGGTCCCAGGGGGCACAGAGACACCCAGAGGCGACGCCCAGAGGTGACAGATGGCTGTACCCGCACCGAGTGGGCCTCGCCACCAGCCTGAGTGGAGGTGGGTGTGAGCCCCGACCTGAGGCAAGGAGAAGCAGGGGTCAGAGAGGTCACAGTCGTGGTCACAGCTCGTCCCGGTCACGCATCAGCGCCAGGGCTGGAGCTGGTGTCTTTTCTCTGGCCAGTGTGATTTCAGGTCTCCCGCAGAGCCCCAGCCTGCCCCAGTCTGCCGTGCTGGTCTCGAGGGCAGAGAAAAGCCACAGCAGAAAGCAAAGAGCCCACGGTACTATTTTCCATCCTGGTGGCACATTCCCACACCAGCGTTCACAGGCTACACTCAGCTTCCTCTGTAACTGGTCAAGACCTTCCAGAAGGAGCCTGTCCTGTCTACCAGATGCAGCTCCTCAGCAGTGACGTGGACAAAGAGTGTCAGGTTGGACGCAGGAAAGAAAATACCGCAAACGGGTCTGCTGCATCGAAAAGGCCTGAGAGCCTGGGCTCAACAGCTCAGGAGTCACTGGGGTTTCCTTCTCCCGGTAGGACTCAGCTTTGAGCCTGCTGGGATTTCAGCTGTCCCAAGGCAATGACCTTAAACTGGAGTTTAGCAGAAGCGGCAGCAACACCCGCGCAGGCCCAAGAAAACAAGAATGGCTGATTCCTGGTGAGGGGGCCCCGGGCTAAAGCAGCTTCTCTCACAGAATGGGTGTGACTTGGGCCTTTTGGGTCTTCTCTGCTGACGTGTGAGCTGTGACTTGTAGATAAAACACCAGTGCCCCATCGCAAAGGTCCTGGAACTAAAGCCCCCGAGGGAGGCAGAGACCCAAGTGTGTGGTCCACACGCAGCAGGTCACCCCTGCCTCCTATGCGGCCAGATGGATCACGGGAGAGAAGCTACTGAGCCCTCCTCGTAGGTGGCCAGGTGACATGGGCTCTCCTCTGTGGGTTCTCATCTTTTAATTTGCAACCCACAACTGTAAACCCCGTGTGCACGTACTCATATGGCTTCATGAAATAATATGTACCCTACAACGTGTAATTTATTTTTTTATGTCTTTAAAAAATGCTGTTGCAAACCAATAAACTGATTTACCAGTCGCGAACATCTGACTCATGGCTTACAAGGCACAGCTTTAGGAGTTAACATTCGCCCCACCGCAGTGTCTGGACACCAGGCCGACACTGATAGCCATTATCTCATCTAACCCTCACGTCACCCTGTGATTTAAATGGTCATCCCGACTTCACAGATGAGAAGACCGAGGCCTAGTTACTGCTCGAGGTCACAGGGGAATGAAGCAGCTGAGCAGGGACCCGGTAAATGCCCCCTTGCCCGAGGACCTCACCCCAGCTACAGAGGCTCACAGTATTTTTTTGTCCCTGCCATGGCATGGGCTTCCCCCAGGCTTTGCAGTTGCTGCCCTGCCATGCTTTTCGTAACTCCTTGAATCGTCTTCATCAGCTCCTGTGTGCGAGGATGGGGAGCTCGTCCCCTGGAGGCGACTTGGCTGTGCTGAGTGAGCCACACGCTCGAGTCACTGATGAGTTTTTCTTGTGGGAGAGAGTGGAAGCTTCGAGCTTAGAAGAGTAGACCTGTCAGCTGCTTGTTTCTGTTTTACTGTCAGTACTCGGTCTGCCAGGAGCCTATTCTCAGGTCGAATGTGTCAGAGGTGTGGGGTAAAGGAGATACTCAGGCTCTTAGGCCGCTGGCCTCTGTGGCTGTCACCTGCGGCCTTGAATGCAGGAGGCGCTCGGGAGCGTGGGCGCGGGGCACACGTGCCTGATGGCGGCCACCTGCAGTACGGTGTGGGCATGCGTGAGTGGGCACGCCTGCGCCAAGAGACTGAGGCTTTAAGAACGCTGTGCGACGGAGGGACCACAAGAGAACGCCAAGTCAGGATTCGCCAGGGGCTGGGAGGCGTGCCAGCCCCTCGCCCCCTGCCTGCCCTGCACCTGGTTGCCCACTACAAATGGTGCCGCATGATCATTAAAAGCCTGAAAAGGCCACTGAGGGATCCGGACTCCCCTTTACATGTCTGCCCAGATCCACAGAGAAACTGCCCTGTGCTTGCGTCACTACAAGAAGGGGCAAGAAAAAGGCAGGCGGGTGTGAGGCCCACAGAGGGAAACCAGAGGCTGGGAAACGCGAAAGCACCGCCCTGAGCTGCCTCCTCCCGGGCCACCACTTTCCTCTGGAGGAGCCTGGCTCCACTCCTCCCCTTCCTCCTGGGGTGGTTTTTCACCGGAAGAGCCCATGGTCGAGAAGCCGTTGGGAAGATGAGATGTGCAGGACCGCAGGACAGACTAAATCTGGCTCCATTCATCTGCTGGTGAGGCGCACAGTTACGGTAAGCGAGCAGGTCAGGCTTTTTACGCCCTCGTCTCTGTGGCAGCCTTGATCCTGTTGCTGCAGAAGGCGCTTGGGAGCGTGGGCTTGGGGTGCGCGGCCTGGCGGTGACACCTGGAGTAGGGTGTGGGCAAGCGAAAGTGCACACCCGAGCCTGGAGCTCAGGCATACAGTGCCGACGCCACCCAGACAGACGACGGCTTGTGGGAGGACGAACGGGTGACTATAGAAAGGGCGAGACTATGGGAGAGGCCAGAGAGCCTAGAGAGAAAAGCAGCAAGATTCACTGGGGCTGGGAGGTTTGGTTGCTGCCAGCCTCCGCCCCCCACCCTCACCCGGCGCCCTGCCTTGCCAGCCTACAGACTTGCCACTCCACCGCAGTTATGGGGAAGCAGGGTGCACTCAGCACATCCCCTCTAGTACCACACTGGGCCTGACGCACAGAAGCCCGCAGCATCAGCCACCACCTGTAAGGTGACCCCCCACGGGCCCCACTGGGTTTTCAAACTCGTGTACCTCAGAATCACCTGCTACAATGCAGATTGCTGGGCTCCACCCATGCTGAGAATCTGAGTGGCCTGGGGTAGCGCCCAAAAAGTACAGGTCTTTTTTTAGACTGTATTTTTGATTGAGGCGATATTAAGATACCCCAGAAGGTGTTGTCACTGCAGTGAACCCATCACCAATCACCCCTAGCCCACCACCACGACCCACTTCCTTCCCTGTTCTGCCCCTCTCACAGTCTCGCCCCTTCAACCCCTCCCATTCTGGGCCTCTGGAGGCTGCAGTTCTAGAGTCGACGAGAAAGTGCATTTCCCGTGATCCTTGGTGATGACGCTGCTGCGGCCCGCACCGAGCACATCACCAGCAAGAGTGAGTCTAGCTGAAGCTCCCTCTCCTTGTTTCTGATAGAGGTCCCCCTTCTAGACTGAGACCCTTCCCCCTGGACAGCTCAGCCCCGGCGAGCCCCCAGCTTGCAGATGCTCCACGAGCCACGGCTTGAGACAAACTTCAGACCCACCCGCCTGGCTGGCAGAGCCCGACACAGCCTCCTGAGGCCTGGGCTTTCTGCGTGGTGCCAACCTCGGGGAGGTGTTTCATGAATGCTTGCTAATTTACCTCATCTGAGAGCTTTCTGCATCGGGAAGGTGGGGTTGACTTTCTAAGAATCTAGCTAGGACGAGCTAAAGCTGGTAATCCAAGGTGTCTCATTTTGGGTTCTTCCAAGGAAAAAGTATTGCAGAGATAAGTTACTATGACAAAAAGGAGATGGTAGCAAGGGAACAGCCACCCAAGTTCACCCTGTGTGGGCTGAGGCCGTGCAAACACGCAGACGTTTGTTTGGGCCTTGCCTTCCGCAGGCTCAGCACGTGGCTCAGATCACAGCCCCGAAGCGGACAGGCAGTTCTGGGCCCACCTCGCCGGTCGCCTCCCTCTTACTGTTTACTGCCATCTCCGGAGCCCGCGTGCCGAGACTGATGCTTCCGGCTTGTTTCCCACGTGTGCGGAACGCCTGTGCCCAAGTAAAGCGCCGCTCAGTCAGGTGTCCTTTCCACGAGGTGTCTGGGAACAAGGGGGCGCACTCAGGGATGCCCGTTCCCATGTGGCACCAGGCTGAGGACAGTTGCCGTAGTGCAGAGGACAGCCTCGGTCCTTGGGCAAGGGACTCCCGGCAGATGGCTGTCCGCTTCATGAAAAGCACCGGGCACCTCTGTATTCCTATCTTCCGAGTGGCTTTCACTGTGGCCCGAGGGCTGGGCGATAATCGTTCTTTCGGCCAAAAACCCAGAGGCAGGATCATAGAGAATGTGGGAAAGAACCTTTCCCTTGGGGGAAGAGAGATGTAGTGTGCTCAGGTTTCAACAACCAGTTTCTATTTTCAGGCTGCCACAAAAAATTCAATACAACTTTAGCACTATTTAGTACAGTCCTTCGAACTCCCATGGGGAAAGGAATCAGCTTGGGTTCCTTGAAGGAGTGCCCTTAAAGATCAGGTATTTTGAGGGCAACGGAAAGTGTGAACATTCTCCCTCCGCTAACAGGAGGACCAGCGCCGACAGTCACTTTCTTACAGTGGGTGGACTATAAAAAGTGGGAAAAAGTGTGGGAAACACATGCCGTAAGTTTAAAAAAGCATAAAACAAACTTTACACCTCAGCCCTCACTCTAACCTAAATAAGCATGATAGAGGTTACAGTTAGCTCAGTGAAGGTGGTAGAGCTCTTTGGTTAAACGTGGAGGCTGACGGCGAGCCCCAGGACAGCACACAAGTGCTGCTTGTGGAGATCTGAAGTGATTTCCTTTGCCCTGATGTCTTCTGCCTGGTGGACAGATGGAAACGGGTCTCTTCCCCACACCCGACCCTGGTAGCAAACGGCACAGACTAAGGGCCCATCAGCACGAGGGAGGGGACTGAGGCTGCAGGAAGACAGCAGCTGGCGGGACAAGCTTGTTCAGGACCGTAGGACCGTAAAAATGTCCTTTAAAAGTGACAAAAAAAGAAGTGACAGAATAAACGCTCACTCGAGGGAGCATAAATACACGTCTTTTAAAAGGAATGAAGCAAACACCCAACGGAGCAAACCCAGGTTGGCTGGTGAACCCGCTCTCCCCGCAGGGTAACGCTGTGAGAGAGCAGAGCTCAATCAGAACAGGTTTTGGAAAAGTTTTATTGCATTTTGTTTCCATGTGGAAGCACTGACAGAACTGAAAAGAGGCAGCAGGTTCCACTTGTCTGAAAAATCACACGGCTAGATAAACTTTCTCCCGGTCCAGGACTGAATTTAATAAACCTTATCCCCTGCCCCACCCCAAGCAGAAGCTAAAAAAGGAGGTTTGTGGCGATCGCGTAAGAAAAGCCAAATCCACGTGTAAGATTTCACAGACGGTCAGTGTTCAGATCTTGGCGGCACCCCTGTCTGTTCACCTCCCCCACTATCCTCTTTCGAACGCGGCACGAGGAAGTGCCTCCGGAAGGCAAGGCCGCCGGCCTCAGGATCGTAGGCCCGGGCGCGTCTGCCGATGGCAAAGAACTCGCGGCATCTACGCACTTTAACAAGATGGGGGCTGGAGCGCCCCCGCGTCATGGTCGCACCACGTCAGGACAACCGTCTCCCAGGTTAAAGTACAAGTAAGACACAGCTACGGGCACACGTATGGGCCTGAAACATCGGAAAGTGAACCTACTTCAAAGATTTACAAAATGAGGAAGAACCGATGGCAGGAGCTGCGTGTGGTGGGGACTGCGGCTGTTTTATTCAGCGTTGACAGAGTTTAACATCTCGTGTTGGGGGGAGAGGTAGGGTGGTAAGAGTAGAAGAAACCGAGAAAGGAAGCTTGCCTGAAATTGTGTAATTTTTTTCTTCTTTTGATTGTGTAAGGCATTTTGAACTAGAAAAACATCTTTCCTTCACATCGTCCAGATAATCAGAGGGAACATAATGGGTAATTCAGAATACAAATAAGACCGTTTTCTCTCTCTCCCCAACACCCTAAAAGCCCTACCCACCCCACGCCCACAAAGTACAAGGCAGGCACTGGCTTCGTGAGTCAAGAGACAAACCATGTCCCATGGAGGCTGACGCTGCTGCTCAAGGGCCCCCCGAGGGCTCAAGCGCTGCCATTCTCGGGGCTCAGGGGCAAGCGTCCATCTTCCGTGAGGGCTTGGAGTCCCAGCAGGGCGCCCGCCACTGCCTCCTGAGCAGGGGTGGCCACGGCCACCGCTGTGCCCCCACAGGCATCCAGACGGTCCATCTACACACAGCGTCACGCCTCACGCGGTTAGTACAAGTGGGCGCGGCCTGGAGACAGCACCCTCCACGTTAGTCACGCCACGCAGACAGCAGAGAGGAAGCCAGAGGCCAGAGAAGTGATTTTAAAAAGGAAAAAGAAGAGCAGCTTCGGTCACCACAAAATAGAAAAGGATGATCTTTAAAAATAAAACATGGGCCCATTTTTTTTTCTCTGCAATGCTCAGCCATTTTACTTGAGACATAAAAAAATTTAGAGTAGTTGTTCTGCTTTGTTCAGTTTAGACATTCATGAGAACGGACCGGACGGTGCTGTGATGTGGTTTGTGTCTGAGTGGCAATGCTGGTCAGGGTCCTTCAGACCACATACTGGTAGGGGTCTGCCTTCCCTTGGTCTGGCGTGGCAAAGGGGCTGGCCCAGCCTAGAGAGAAGGGGTGGCCAAAAACGGCTTTCATGTTCATCCATTTTGTTTTTTTAGCCCATCTTCTCTCTTCCTTTTTCAATTGTTCTATTCCCTGAAAATAAGAACAATCATATTTTCAGTCAAGCACTTTATTGCTGTGGTTTTTGGGGAGGGATGTCCATTAGCTTGATGTGAATGGAATACATGCTTCCTTCTAAAACCACAAAACTACCTAATACATTCTCCTTTTCTTTCTCATATAAAAAGTGCTTCTTAAAGAAAAGTCGTGCCTTTTTTGGAAGGGTGGGGGCCAGGCAGATATTTCCAAGTCCTTCCAGGAAGGGAGAGATAAAGGAGCAGACTCAGGAGGCACGCAGCCGTTCGGTGTGTTCTGTTAAGTGAGGGAGCCCGCCGTGCAGACTGGGTTGCCCGCGGGCCACAGGGGCTCTGGCTGCGCTGGGCTGTGTGGCGTGCTGTGAAGGCTTCAGAGCAGAAGCCTCCGAGCTGGCGAGGAGCTTTTGATCATGGCGGCCAACAATGGTCAGTGATTTGTGATAGGTTCATAGGAAGTCTGAAGCTATTATGACCACTTTGCAGACAAAAAAAAAAGGGAACAAATGCAAGAATTTCTCTGGCAAGGTTAGTCTCACCAGCCAGGGAGGCCAGAAGCACCCACTTAGCAGGGCAGGCGAGGCATACCTGCAAAGGTGGAACAGGGGTGAGAGACCAGGTGAGGGAGACATCACCAGAGAAGAGGAAGGAGAAAGAATTAGTTCAGGTGCACGGACGACCAGTCAGCCTCGGTCATGGCCAAGGTCATCCTCATGCTCTTCCCAGGAGAAGCACGATAGCAGCCGCCTCAGCAATTGTGTCAGAGCCCGTGGCTCCCCTGCCAAGTCTCACGAAAAAAGGCGGAGTGGGGAGAAAGAGGATTCCTCTCCTTTCCTTTCTTCAGGTGGAGAAGCTCAGCAGGCAGGGCTGAGAATGTGCCCCTCCCAGAAAACAGGATTGAAGGGGCAGGCAGGAGCCGGGTCAGGGGCGTGTCTGCCATGGTCTCGTGAGGTAAAGGAGCAAGGGCAGGGCCTGAGGGGTCAGCCCAGGCTGAGTCCCGGATTGGTGCCCGGGAAGGACTTGCCGTCAAGGGGAGATACCCTTTCCCATGAGCTGCGGGCCCTTTCCTCCTTCCTCCTTCCCTTTGCAGTGCAAATCCCTTTAGGAATGGCCTCGAGGGGGAAGAACCCTTTTGGCTCTCCCAACCCAGAGCCTGTGTGGCCTGGTGAAATTCCAGCAGTGAGCAGGCCTGACAGTCAGTCACCTCTGGGTGCCCTGTAGGTCTCCCGCAGAGAAACTGGTCACACAGCTGGATCTACACCATTGGCTACTGACTTTACAGAAACTTTTTTGCAATGATGGTATTTGTTATAAAAGAAAAAAGCTGTTGAGAGCCTTCTAAGACATCAGAATGGCCACAGATCCATTGAGGGTTCCATCTTTGTCTTTGGGGCACGCTGATTGCTGTCTCTCGGGGAGCACTGTCGGGGGGACTGTCTTCCTGTGTGCTCCAGCTAGCACTGCCTACCAGCGGCCGAGCACCCCCACAGGCTTGGACACTGGGGGCTGTGTGCTGAGAGCTGCCGCTGGGACCATGGGAAGCCAGGGTGGTCACGACCTGACTCCGCTCCACATGCTGGAGCTAAGTGCTCCCTTCTTCTCAGGGCTCCTTATCTAGGTCCCAGAGTCAGGAAGAAGTCCTCTTTGTTAAGCCACGGACGGGCCCTCTTTAGCCTTCTGGACACGTTAGGAAGGCTGGGAGGTGGTGGCAGTGGCACCAGGGCAGTGGATGCCAGCTGGCCCTGCAGCAGCTTCGGCGCTCCCGGGAGGAGCTGAGGGAAGGGGCTAGTGGGTGTGGGGGTGAGAAGGAGGCAGTGGATGAGTTCCAGAGCCGGGCCAGGTGGCGATCACTTAGAGACCAGGTGAGAGACTGCCGCTGCCACTCCGGGGTTCTCTATCCTCCCTCGGACCGAGTCACGAGGTCCCCTCTGGGAAGCTAACCCTGTCTGTGCAGCCTGGATGAGGGCGCGCTTTGGTCTGTCTCCAGACTGTGGCTCCTGGCTAGCAAAGGTGTCCCAGGTCAAGCAGCGTGCCTGTCGGAGCGCAGAGTACGAGGACTTGTGGCCAAAGAACCTTTCACCAAAGCTGTTGGGGCCCCCACCTGGTGTGACCTGCTGTGCTGGCTCCAGGGGGGTCAGGGTTTGGGGTTTGTGTGTGAAGACCCAGGGTCACTGCAAAAGGAGTAAAGTGTCCTGCAAAGCCAGGGCTGGACACTGAGCTTGCATATCTGACTGCGAAACGTCTTCCCCCGAGCTTGGTGCGGAGGTGGCGCAGGCGCCGCTTACCGTCTCGTCCGTGCAGATGGAGTGCACCTGTGTCCCAAACATCACCGATGTGAAAATGAGGAAGAGCAGCCCTTCAAAGCACAGCAGGATGAGCAGGATCACGGTGGTGGGCGGCGAGAAGGAGCTGCACTCTGAAAGAGAAGGAACTCCTGGGGCTGCTGCCCAGTGCCCAGTGCCCAGCACCCAGTGCCCCCGCATCCAGCTTCAGGAGAACCATCCTGCCCCACGCCTGGCTGTGCCTGTGCTCCCTCAGAGAAGACCTCCCCACAGCAGGCATCTGCGGGCGTCCCTCTTTAACACGCATCCTTCCTTGCTCCTCAGCAGCACAGGAACTGGGAGCCTTGCGTCTCTTCCGTCGGGAATCTGAACCGATGGCAATAAAGAGGACAGAGAGGATCCTGGGCACTGCGATCATCTACGCAGGGCTAGAAAACACTGTCCAGGGACCGAGGCCTCCTTAGCAGTGTGAGGTTGGGAGTGCAACCTCTGTGAGCCTCAGCTTTTGTCATTGGCAAAGTGGGGATAATTTCTCCTACCTTGCAGGCTCATTGAAAGTTTGGAATAAGGAACTGCTCAAAAGTCCCGTGGACAGTATCTTTACTCTCAGGGGGCACTGCTACAATGGCCCTGCCGGCCCTGCCCCAAGGACAGGCACACTGCAGGACGGTCTGCACGACGGTCATCACCGCTCGGTTTGTTAACCTGACGACAGACAGGCGAGTCGTGTCTGTAATGGGATGTCCTGTTGGACGACTCTAGCAAGTTGCCGAGGCCACCTCTGCAGCTGACCTGGGTCCCCAGGGCCTGGCAGAATGTATGTACTTAAAGAATGTTCACCAGGTGATCAGGAACTTGCTGGTGACCCACTCAGCTATGCAGAATGGAATAATCTGTAGAAGCCTCCTCACTCCACCCTCTGCCCTTCTCTCTATTCCCTACTAGCTGGGCCTTCCTCTCGCTGGCTCTGGTGTCAGAAAAATGGAGTGATGTGGCGGTGCTATGTGGCAAAGCAGGAAACGCCCCTCACCCTCAGTCCCTGAAGCCCAAGCAGCTAATGCCATGCTATCCGGAGCTGGTCCCTGAGAGGCAGTGAGTGAGAAGGGCCGTGAGGGTGGGTGCTCTGTGGGACGAGCTGCCTAATACACATGGGCTTCTCCTCCCCTAGTTGGAGTCACGCCACGCAGAGGGGTAGGGTGAAGAGGAGAAGGGGAAGTTGCAAACTATAAACACAGGCAGGGAAGACCTCTTCATACCGGTGGGGAACTAAAGAGACTGTCCTTTCCACAGCCGCACGAATTCTTGGGAAAAATAATGGCAAGAAAATGCCTAACAAGGAAGTAGACACAGGAAGGACAATACTTCTAAAAGATGATGAAATGAAAGTGTGAGATCCAGAAGGTGGGCCCTCAGCATTTTCAGCGCCTATTTGAATTTGTTTTTTACATTTTTTAAAAGATTTATTTATTTATGCATTCAAGAGGTGGGGTGTAGGCCAGAGTTGTGGGAGGTGAGAGGATCCATCAGGGACAGAGTGGGGAGTAGAACATGTAGATCGACTGAAATACATTGCTGAGGGGAGAGTGGTTGAGACAGGAGAGGTCTGCTGCGCCATGTGGGTCACCTCCCTGGCCAGGGATCGAACTTGTGCTGCAGTGGCTGTGGGTAGCTTCATAGTGCTGAGACTTAACCCCTTGGGCCACCAGTAAAAATTAAGTTTATTTGGCATCTAGTTTTTTCAGGATTTATGCAATCTTTTTGAGGTCATTCTTCATTATTTGTACATCTATCAAATTTTCCAAAGGTTTATTTCTGCATACAAGAACTGGGATATAGGCAAGACGTGGTGGGGGGAGAGGATTCTTCATAGACAGAGTGGGGAGCAGAACGGACAGATCTACTGAAGTGCACTGCTGAGGGGAGCAGTGGGCGAGGCAGGAGAGGTCTGCTGTGCCATGTGGGTCACTTCCCTGACCAGAGATTGAACTCATGATGCAGTGGCTGGCAACAGCTTGATAGTGCTGAGACTTAACCAGGGAGGCCCCAGCATTTGTACATTTAAATGGGATATTCCTAAAGCAGGAGAATTTGTCTATAATCAGTATAACTTGCTGTTTAAACAGTTAAAAAACAACCACAAAAAATAAATCACAAAAGCCTCTACACCACGCCAGGAACTTACTAACAGTCTGGACTATGACAACCTTTGACTAAGAGGCTCTCTCCACTGAAGTGCTTTCTCCCCGCAGGGATCCTGCTCGGGAACCGACTCCTTGCTGGGGGCACAGTCTGTCCAGAGGGGCTGCCCGGCTCACTTCTGTACCTCTGGGACTGACTTTAAGGGGTTGTTTTTCAGGAACAGAGTTACAGCTTCCTGCGTTTTTTCCATGGTCAGTCCATGTGCTTCAGAAAATCAAATGAGGTGGACCCTGGCACCATGACAGAAACACGGAGCCCACCCCCGCCCAGAGCAAGGAGGGGAGCGTGGCTCATACTCACTTGTCCAATCTTCTTCAAAGCAGTGCAGGAAGTGGAATCCCACCATGATGAGGGCGTGCAAGGAAATGAGAGCTATGTACATCTGAAACGGGAGAGCAGTGCAGATGCCACTGTTGTAGAGCCTGACCAAGCGGCTCCCGGACCTAATGCCCAGACCCTCCCACTCTAGCACACTTAGTTAGGCTGAGGGTGGGCGCCGCAGAGGCAGCGGTGGCCCCCCCACTGGTTCCCTGCCCCCTGTCCTGGGTCTGAGGTGAACAGCCATTCATGGAGGGCACGGGACAAGAACAGACACAGGTGCCCATCACCAGGCATGACGGGCTCCAGGTGGGCTGGGCCCCCCACCCCACCCCACTCCCAGCGCCCCAGGCCTGATGCTCATCTCACTTTGACAAGTCAGGGTGCTGAGAGCCCAGGGCCTTCCGGCCCTTCACAGAGCTCACCATCTACCTGCCCTGAGGGGGGCTCGCAGTCCTCACTAGCTGCGCTAGCTACTAACAGTGGGCGTGCCTAAGGGGGGGAGCCCGAGCACAGCCCCTGCTGACAGCTAGTAACCTGCCGGCTCACTCAAGGCTCAGGCGCGGGCCCGCCACGGCAAGGCAGAGGTCTACAGGGCAAGTGTGCTGGGGTCCCGGAAGGAGCAGAGAGCCCTGCTGCTGGGGGTGGCCCGCGGGCTACTCACTGTAAACAGGACGAAGTACTTCTGGTTGTTCTCGCCCACGCAGTTGTTGACCCAGGGGCAGTGGTGGTCCATCTTCCGGATGCAGCGCTTGCACACACTGAAAGAGCCCACAGGCACAGCTTTAGGGGCCTCCCCGTGGCTGGTGGGCCCTTGGGGACACAAGCCTGGCCCCAGCGCACCCCTCAGTACCGCCCGGCACTGTACTGGGCCTGTGTGGCGAGGGGCTCGGGGGGGGGGGGAAGGTCCGGAGCCGGTCACAGGTGGGCCACTCTTTTACCTCCAGACGTCTTGATTAACAAACGGGGTGGGACAGACATGCTGAGGATTGCCCTCCTGAGGCCGAGAGCCGCGAACTGGCTACAAGGGGGTGGGATAGCCACTTGACAGGACGAGACGGGATCGAGAAAACAGCTGCTCCTTGTTTCCCCAGAGACCAACTCTGGGGGAGGGTGGGGGGAGACACGGGACACGACTTCCTGCCAAAGCACTGCCCTGTGCTGCTGTGCCGTCAGGGAGCGTGGGCTGAGGAGGTCCTAGGAGAGTTCAGGGCAGGGCCAGGGGCAGGAGCCTCCCACCCAAGAACCATTCAGCCCGAGACAACATCCAGTAAGTTGAACAAAGCAGAAAAGTCGTTGCAGTTTAAATGTTTGCGTATGATGTTGATCAGAGGACTTCACTAATTTGCAAATGATTAACTTGCTGCTGGGTCACATTTGGACAGAGGCTGTTTCAAGTGTATTTGACAGGAAACACTCTCCCCGCTCCTTCTTGAATCGTACAAAGCCGTGATACGAAACAAGTACAAGGCTGGGGGGCTTGAAAGCAAATGCTGCTCGGTGCTCTGGTCTGGAAAGGCCCATGTGTCCGTACATGGGCTCATCAAAAGCCGTGATTTATTTATTTATGCACACAAGAACTGGGCGCAGGTCAGAGGTTGGTGGGGGTGAGAGGATTCACCAGAGACAGAGTGGGGAGCAGAACAGGTGGATTGACTGGTCAGGGGAGCAGCGGGCGAGGCAGGACAGGTCTGCTGCGCCATGTGGGTTACTCCCTGGCTGGGGATCAAACTCGCGCTGCTGTGTTGTGGCTGCTTCACTGTGCAGTGCTTTAACCCCTGGCACCACCAGGCAGGGCCCCACACCTGCTCCATTTTTAATTCATTAGAAAAGGCCATCTCCCTAACATTGATTTTGGGGGCAACATTTGTTCAAAACAGTTTAAAATACTCTGTTTGGAAATAATACAATTACATTTATTTTTAAAGTTTCTTAGTTTTACCCGCCTTCTTCCCACTGGTTCCCACAGCCAGCCTTCAGGTGGCCCCAGAGGAAGGGCGGGCTGGGGGTCCCGCCGAGAGGAGCAGGTGTCATACTCGTGTGCTGGGCCTGTGGGCTCTGGTTGCTCACAGGGCAGGGGAGGTGCAGGAGGAGCTCTTCTGGGTGTGGGGGTGAGCTGTCCCCGGAGAAGCCGTGGCCTTTTCTAAGTGTGCCCAGGTTTGAGGCAAAGCCCTGGGTGTGCAGGGCTTCCTCAGACAGGCTAACCGCTGAGCTTCAGGTCTCCCACCCACAGGAGACGCGTATTGTCACGAGGACTCGGTGAGAACAGAGAAGCGGAGTGGCGAAGTCTCACAGGCGCCTACCCTGACGCAGGCCGCACAAACAAACGGCCTTCGCCTGTGAGGCGAAGTCTCACAGGGCCGCACTGACGCAGAACATCGGGGCTGGACTTGGTCTGAGAGACGCCGACCCTGCCCTAGAGTCTCCCCGGTGACTGGGAGGGCAGGGTAAGAAAGGGAGGCCTTAAGGGGCATGGAGGGAAACAAAGTCTCCCTCCAGTAACTCTCTCACCCGGTGTGTCTCTCTCTCTGTTATCAATTTAAAATGTGTGGACACGTAATACGTGTTTTAACTGACAAATTTTGTTCCCAGATAGAATTTTAAAGATATAGAGAAGTAAAGTGAAGAGTGAAGTGATCTCCGTGTCCTGGGCCTCAGCCACCAGGCCCACGTTCCCGCCACAGAGCCAGCCCCCCGTACCCCCTTGCTTACATGTCCTTCCCCAAGAGCTGGGGTTTCTTAATCTCCTTCCTGTCAGGGGACTCTTGAGGGTAACCACCTCCCCACTCCAGGCTCTTGAGCAGCTTTTCTTTTCCCTGCACTTATTTCTAAAGCGGTTCAAGTGTGTGCTCTGAGGCAGTTTGCTCTGCAGCAGAGAGGCGCCACGTGGCCTGCAAGCCCTGAAAGCTGCCAAGTGCGAATAAGCCCTCATGGCAGACCCGGCCTTTCTCTCCTCCCAGCCTCTCTGAGGAGACCAGGCGTGAGCCCGGAGCCTGGCTTTCACAGTGGCCGTCGCACTGGGCAGTCAAGTTAGAAAAGCGCTCACCACAGGGAGCAGGGCATGAGCACAGCGAGTGTGCGGATTAGGTCATGTGTTCAAGGTGCTTGTCATAACGCTGATGGGAGAAAGCAATCCCGGCCAGCGTGGAGTGGAATGATGTTGTTTCAGGACCTGCTTTCGTTAGCCACTGGTTTAGCTTAGTCAGTTTCTAAGAACGTATCAGTGGCGGTAAGTGAGGACTCACTGGAGAGCCCACTGAGAACTGCAAAGTTGGTCCCGAGTACCGGTCTCTGGGTTTCCTGCAAAGACATGAAGTCTCAGGGTGGTACCTCCCCCTTGGCAGAAGTTGAGGCGCCCCCGATAGAGCGGAGTGCAAGCCGCCTCCTTGGCCAGTATGTGGGGTGGGGCGATGCCGGTGCACAGGGCTGAGGACACTGCTCCGGGGCTGCATGGCTCTGGGCCAGGCCTGAGTGGGTCAGTGAAGCTCGCCTGGGCCCAGAGGGTGACACCATTTGTCTTGAGCATGCAGAGAGCTTCCCTCTCAATCCCTGGCGCCCCGCCGGGACGTTAGTCTCCCAGAGAGCCTCCTCCAACCCCAGCACACCCTGAGCAGGGGCTCAACAGGGCAGCCCGAGCATGGGCCAGGGCAGGCTGCCCCCCGCCCGCCCACACAGGCCACTGGCGACACCCTGGTGTGCGGGCACTGAGAACAAGGCAGCGGGTCAGAAGTGGGCAAACGCCGTCGCCAGAAAGGCCGAATGTCTTAAATGGAGGGATTTTTAGTGCCCTGCTTCAAGGTTTCCTTGGTGTCTTTGTGGTTTTTTTTCCTTTTTTAAATCAAAAAGTGTTTTTCCTTATCTGTGTTTTCAAATCATTGCCTTAGGAGAGTGGCTGCTTCCCCACCGTTTCCCAGCACTTCCTTCAGAAGCTTGGCAGAGCCCAGCAAACTCTCTGGTTGCTACAAGCAGTCAGGTCCTTGGCACTCTGTGCCCCTTTGCGGGGAGCAAGGGCCCCTCCTCTTCCTCAGCCCCAAAGGTGCTGCCGAGGCCCCCCGTCCCCGCGGCTCCAGTGTCTCCCTGCGGCAGGACTGACAAACAGTGCGAGGCACGCTTCAGGCTGCCCAGGGCTGGGCCCAGAGCTAATCCGCCACTCCCACAGGGCCCAGGGTCCCCGTAGCAAGGGTCTGTGGAGGGAAGGCCCTGATGCTAGATGGGGAAAGAGCAAGCCTAAGAAGTGGGACCCACCACATCAGATTGGGGTGCCCCGGGAGGAAAAGAGAAAAGAACAGAGCAAGAAGGTTTTCCACACATAGGTTTTCATTTCATACTTCATGTCTTTGATCAAAGTTATAAGCAAAAAGGCAGCTTGCTACACCGTGGCCACAGCTCAGAAGTGACTTTAGGCAGGACAGGGTAGTGGAGTGGAAGAAACACTCATTTTAGATCCCAACCCTGGCTCTGAGCAGTGAAACTCAGCAGCTCCAAACTATTCTCTGCAGCATTAGCTCCAGCTCTCAGGGTTAAAGATAATGTATGTAAACGCTTCAAAAACAATACGAGTACAGATTCATCAATCATCACAGCCGTGACAAAAGCAAAGGGAGAACCGACAGGGGCCCTGAGCAGTGCACGCCCATCAGCTCAGCACGCGGCGTGTGCGTGCGTGTCTGTCGGAACTGTGAGGGGTCTGGGGCTCGGCCCGCGCCACGGGTCTCTGTCCTTGTTTAAGAAGCTAATTTAGCACAAGGCCAGCACCCCAGCGGCCCACGTTAGCATAAGCGGCTCCCCCACCCCCCAGCACTTCTGCACGCCTTCATGGTCCTCGGGAACAGGACAGTAATGGCAGGAGCGCAGCCTGTGGCTGCAAGCACTTCTCCAGGGAAGGAAGATGCACCCACGTACTGCGTGACTGGAAGGAACAACCACAGGGTCAAGGTCGAGAATATTTCTGGTGTCCACCAGAGCTCAGAGAATGGAGATAGTTTTCTGTTGCACGGACTCTATCGGGAGGAGAGGAGCTGGGACAAGCACACACCGAGGCCGCGATCATCCTTCTCTGACACAGGCAGCCCTCTCGACTCAACCTGCCATAGCCCTGCTCTGCCGATCCGAAGCGTGAGAACCCAGCTGACACAGGCCAGCGCAGCCACCACAAAGGAGCAGTTGTCAGCACACATTTCCTGAGGAGGAACAGGCTACGCACAGGCTGCCTCGCTCGAGTTCATCTGAATCAGCAGCTCTTGTTTTGCTCAAGTTGATTTGT
Organism: Galemys pyrenaicus; assembly: GCA_019455555.1. Lineage (NCBI taxonomy): Eukaryota > Metazoa > Chordata > Mammalia > Eulipotyphla > Talpidae > Galemys > Galemys pyrenaicus. The sequence goes on from JAGFMF010011466.1 coordinate 9,101,636, forward strand.
TTACTGGCACTCAAGAATCTCTCCCTCAAATCATCCTGACGAGAGAGGCAAAGAGGAGGCGGCGAGGAAAATGCCAGGCGGTGGAGGCAGTTTGAGGGCTCAGGGAGGAAAGAGAAAAGAACCACTTCCCTCTCCCTGGGCAGCCTGTGTAAACCGGCACATCCCAGACGCACATTTGCTCTTTTAACAAACAGGTTCTGCCTGTCAGGCTGGGTGACTCACAGTTACTCATTTTAGTCACCACAAGATAGGGGTGGGGGAGCAGCACTTTCTACAGAGGAGAACGCGGAGGCTGAGAAGTGGCGCTGGACTCAAAGTCCACAGTGTGGCGGTGACAGTGACGATTCCAACGCTGACCTCTCCAACGTCAAGGCCGTAGCCAGCTCCACACACTGGGCTGCCTTGAGGAACCACATAAGCAAGTTGGGCTTTTCATCTGGGTGGTGCTTAGAAGATAGCTGGCTGCCTGAGCCTCAGGATGGCGGGAAGGGCTACACAGATGCCTCTGTCTGGACACGGGACGCGAGCTCAGTCAGCTTCTAGCACAGAGCTCAGCAGCAAGCTGACCCAGACAGAACACTCACAGGAGACATAGTTACTAGGGGGCTTTGCCCAAGTGCCTCAGTCCTCACCTTCAAGAGGCGGCCACTGATTAGGGAGGTTTCCGCATCTCTCCCTCACAGATGGGCAAACATAACACGGTCCCATTAGGTTACAGGAGTCATTTCCAAACTGGAGTTCTAGACTGAGACCCAGTCCTGTCTCTATATTCAACAGCAGTGACCGTGGAGCCGTCGCAGAACCGCCTTGAGCCTTATTTCCTTATCTAAGGAGAGGCTACCTATCTCCAGGGTGACTCTGAGGATGACAGATGACTGATGAAGAGTCAGAAGGGGCTGAGGTGCCAGTGTCACGTCGGAGCTGACTACAGGATCTGAATGCGGAGACTGACTGCTGTCTTCCAAGAGGTGGGCATCGGGGCTCACAAAGAAACGCCATCTCTTAGCCGCTCAGATCTCACAAAACCCAGGTTCCCACAGCCTAGACTGACAGGACGACCTCCCAACACTGGAGCCAGCTCACTCCTCCACAACCCCTTCCCATCCCGAACGCTCCTCAGTCTGAAAAAGGTCACAAACGACAGACTTCAGCTTTTAAATGTACCTAGCATTGAAAGTATGTTTGTAATGATACAGTGCAATTTTCAGCAGGTTGTCTTCTTATGAAGACTCAAGACCACAAAGAAATCTGAAAACCAAAAGGGAAAAAATATCCCCCCCCCCCCCAACGGGAAGANAGTGCAATTTTCAGCAGGTTGTCTTCTTATGAAGACTCAAGACCACAAAGAAATCTGAAAACCAAAAGGGAAAAAATATCCCCCCCCCCCCCAACGAGAAGATGATGAAATGGCTCTCTGGGCTGAATTCTACAGTTGTCACAACCTCTAGAAGTCGTTTTAAATCAAGTCCTCATTCAAGACAGTCCCTTTACTACTCTCTGAAACTCAAGTGGACAGGGCCTGGCTCTTAGTCCCGCGCTGGGCACGCACGGATGACGCACCGAGACTGCCTCGGTGCCCTCCCGCAAGCGATCAAGCGGTGGGGCCGGAAGAGCAGAAGCTGAAGACATGGAGACAGAGACAGAGACAAGGGTGTGTGCGGGGTCCTGGCAGCTGTGGCACAGCCACATCTGGGACAGAGCTGCCCTACTAGTCCAGTGAGCTCATGGGGAGGGTGACACAGAGCGGGCACTCAATGCTCAGAGGTGGAGCACGCAGAAGTTCCATTGCTTCTGGGGCAGCCGGGCGCGCGCGTGGGCGGGCGCGTGTGGGCAGGCGCGTGTGGGCGGGCGCGCACGGGCAGGCGCGTGCGTACCTGCAGTGGTGGGCTCGGTCCGGCTTGATGCTGCAGCATTTGGGACATTTGTACACCACCTGCCCGGGCTTTAGCTGTAAACTCTCGATGAACTCCTTAGTGGCATTTCCTTTGGGCACAGCCCCCTGTAACAAAGAGGAAAGCGTCAGGGCCGGGCTGGGGGCTCCCTCACAGCTAACATTCCACAGCGGAGACGGTCATTTGAAAGCACCGACGACATACACACGGACTGGACATTTTCATCCCAACAACAAGAGGACGTGTTCAGAATTATGCCAACACTGACGAATATTTACTGACAAAGAATTTTCCTGAGAAAATGCTACTAAATTCATCTCTTTCCAATTACACTGTTCCTGGTGATTTCCTATTTTCGTTTTTCTGAACTTGCTTTCATTGAATCTATTCTTTCCCTATTAAACAGTATAGTGAGATTCGATTCACCAATTACTTTTTGTTCTACATTAAATTTCCTGGGATCAGCTACGATCTTTGAGAGGGCAAAATGTCTAATAGTCTGGTATTTCCAGGTCAAAATTTGCAACTCTAAAGTTTAACTGGCTCAGTCGCACATGGAATCTGTCTGAATTTAGTTCCCAGGGAGTCCTGCAGCCGCTGTGAGTGACCCCAGCCCACACAGAGTCTGCTTGCTCTCTGACCAGAAGCGCCCTCTGATTTGCTATCCCACCCTCTTCAGACGCTTGTGACTACTTTGCTGTCCCAGCTGTCCATGCTCTCGGCGGAGACAGACGCAGGCCTGAAAGGCCAGAGTGGGCGTAGGCTGTGTACGTGAACGGACAAGGACAGCAGGTAGTGCCCAGGCCGGTGCGGCCCAGCGGCCAGCCTTCCCTGGTGCCTCCGTGGCTCAGCCTCTGTACCTGCAGTTCTTGCATCGGTCTGGGGATCAGACAAGGCCCTGCCTCCAGGAGGCTTCTGGTCTTTTAGAGACTGGCTTCAATCCTGGAAGACAATTCTAGAATTCTAGTTCGGCACAGAGAAGCTGCAGTCAGCCGACCAAGGGCTCAGGAAATCTTAGGGGCAGTCCTGAGGAACGGTGCCGAGGGTTGCCGGGAACTCCCTGCTTATTTGGGGGCCAGTGAGCATTTCAGTGTGGCTGAGCCCAAGGTGTGCACACGAGGCTGCACGGATGGCTGGGCAGCCCGAGTAGGGCGTTCCATGCCAGGGCTAAAGGCCCGGATAGGATTTTTCTTTCTAGGCAGCCCAGAGCCATCAGACATTGGTGCTTTAGGATGCGATCCTAGCTGCTAGTGCTGTGTGGATCCGATAAGAAGAGTGATTAACAGGGAAATGCAAATTAAAGCCACAGCAAGGTACCACCTCATACCGGTGAGAATGACACATATTAGAAAAACAGCAACAACAAATGCTGGCGAGGATGCAGAGAAAAAGGAACTCTTACACTGCTGGTGGGGATGTAAATTTATCCAACCACTATGGAAAGCCGTATGGACGTTCCTCAGTCTACTAAAAATGGAGCTACCATATGACCCAGCAGTCCCACTCCTAGGGATCTACCCAAAGGACACAAGAACACCGATTCAAGAGAACATGTACCCCTATTATTGCAGCACTATTTATAATTGGTAAGACCTGGAAACAACCCAAATGCCCAAAAGTACATGACTCAATCAAGAAGATGTAGTACTTATACGCAATGGAATACTATTCAGCAATCAAAAAGATAAACTAATGACATTCGCAACAACATGGATGGAGCGAGAAGGGATTATGGTCAGTGAAATAAGTCAGAAGGAAAAAGAAAATTATTGAATGGTTTCACTTTTAGAAGGAATATAAGGGAACCAAATAAGGGATCAAGGAAAAGAACAATAACTAAAAAAAAAAATCACAACACACAAGAACAAAAAGACAAATCAGAGGCACTTTGTGTGTGTGGGGAGGGAGAGGGATGAAGGCAGGAAGAGCACAAGGGACTGAGGTGAGGGTGCACTGGTGAAATGGTGGTGGGAATTCCATGGGGACTTCAACTGATGCCAAATATACATGAATAAATTTTTAAAAAGATTAAAATCCTAGAGACCAGTCAGGAGGTTACTATTGACGGCCCAGTAAGGAAGAACTGAAAGACTAGGACGGAGGAGAATGGAGAGGAAATCCAGAGATCTAAACAAAAGGGGTAGTGAACGAAGGTAACACTGTGATGGTGGAGCGGGTGATAGAAAGGAGGAAGTGAACAAAATGAGGCTTCAATTTTAGCAGCTAGTACAGTGTGGCACCCTTGACCATCGGGGGAACTCAATAAAAGCAAATTCTGGGGAAGAGCAGACCAGTTCACACTCAGCATAAGCTGAAGTTCCCGGGGCATCCCCAGGGTGGGGGGGTTGGGGCTCTGGGCCTAAGAAGCAGGAGAGAAGAGCAGCCAGGAGCATTGCACAAGGGCTAAGAGGTGGCTTGGGCATCCGCTGGCCCTGCTCCAAGTCTGGGTTCTGACAGTGTGCAGGTGAAAGCCTGGCCTCCCTGTGCCTTAGTTCCCCAACAGGCGAGCCAGGACCCATCCTGCCTAACTCCCTAGTGTTCCCATTAGAGTTAAACTAGACACAGACACGGTAACCCGAGGGTTGCCCTAGAGAAAGTGCTCCGTGCAAGGTGCTGCAAGACTGCTGTTCCGCTCCCAAATTCTTAAATTGAAATCCTCAGGAGACCTCACATAAAAGGGCTGCAAGAGGAAGGTGATTTCATCTGGTATTTTGCGCTTCTAGACTGAATAAGAAACGTCATTTAACACTGTCAGTCTAAGGGCCAGCCCTCTGGAGTGACTGCATTTGCATAAACCCGCCCAGAACTCTCATCCCCACCCAGGCCAGACCCCACCTGCCCAGCCAGCTGAGCTCCCCTTCAGAGCCAGTAGTTGCTGGGCCAGCCCCTCAGACTGCAGAGTGGGTGACACAGGCACTTTGCAGTCTCTGCCTCGGGCGTTCCCCCCCCCCCACCTTTTTATAAAAGGATATGCTCTTCTAGCTTATCTCTACAGATTTCAGGACTTCCCGTTATTACTTCACAGTAAGGAATCTGGTTCTGCACAATGCTGGACAGATGGCAGGAGTCCGCCTGCTGAGACACTCCTCATGCTGGCTTTGCCCCTCCCCTATTCTTACAGCCCTCCCAGGGACATCTAGAAGCTTCTACATTAGTAGCCTGCAGATGAAAATGTACGGATCTTTCTCCTCATTCCCACAGTAATACTTGCTCATGACTTAAAAACATATATATATATATATATATATATATGATTCTATTCAAAGATAAATACTATTAGCATTCGGTGCATATTCTTCCAGTCTTTTCTCTTTGTACATCATAAGTTAAAGACACTCTCAAAAATCTATACAACAAAACAATGCTCAAACATTTCTAAAATATATATTTTCCGCATAGTGGAATCTATTTAAATCGGGGTTGGAAAGGTGTGATGTAGCTCTATCAACTATCCCCCTCAGTGGCTAGCTGCAACTTCTAATACTTTCTTCAACTCCCACCCACTTCCTTTTCCCTTCCAGAGATAACTGAGGCTGCTGGAGTAAATGCCCTTCATTTTCCTTTACTCTCTCCTGTCTTCTCCCAAACGCTCCTAAACACACAGGTACTAGCTCTTTTGGGGGACTAGGGCCCCAACAAAGCCTCATTTTAGGGTTCCAACTATTCCCTGAGAGCTTTCCCTCTTGTTCTTTTTTTTTTTAGATTTATTTATTTATGCATATAAGCACTGGGGTATAGGCCAGAGGTGTGGGGGGTGAGAGTGGGGTTCAGAATAGGCAGATCTACTGGAACACACTGCTGAGGGGAGCGGCGGGTGAGGCAGGAGAGGTCTGCTGCGCCATGTGGGTCCCCTCCCTGGCCAGGGCCAGGATCGAACTCGTGCTGCAGTGGCTGTGACTTGCTTCATAGTGAGTTGCTTAACCCACTGTGCCACCAGAGAGGACCCTCCCTCCTGTTCTCAGCTGACTTCACACTCTCCCTTTCCTTCATAGGTAAGCGTCTAGAATTTGTACGCATTTGCTATTCTGCTTTCCTCTCACTCTTGCTCCGGCTCTATCCCCTCCATACAAAGGAACTGAGTAGCCATAGCCCAATTCACAGGTTGGTTCTTGGCCCTCACCTTTCTTGGTTCTCCTCACTTACAACCTCCTTCCTGTTACTCTCCAGCTGCCCTGCACCCTTGTCTCCTCCTGCTTCTTTCTTGAAATCTGGCCCACCCCAGACAGATCGACTACTAGCTCTTTTGTGCTCATTCTGGACAAACCTGCCCATCACCACCCAGTGACGATCAGATCACCAGCAGCACCGCAGACTTCTCCTGAGCACATATTTCTACCTGGTTGGTCAAAAGACAAAATAAAAGCAAACTTCCCAAACTCAACACCCATTACCTTCCTCCCCAACGGTTGCTCCTGTTCCTCCCCTGGCCCACTGCACATGTCTACTCTGCTCATCTGGGGTAGAAATCCAGGGCCATCTCCAACTTTTCCAGTTCTCTGTCCCACATTCCTACCTACTCTGCTGGTCAACTCATCCCCAAAGTGTGCGTCCAAGCCCATGTTCTCCCCTCCACACCGCACTGTCAACTTCATCAATGCCCCAGGTATCAGAGACTCTCTTAGGTCTCCTGGAGCCCCTCTCTCCCGTGCATCTTGCAGCCCTCCTCCATCCTCCCCCCATCCTCTTGTCATACTGTCTAAAATATGAAGCCGATCATGTAACTCCCTTGTTTAAAAGCCTTTACTAGCTCCCAAGTGTCTTCACATGGCCCAGAACCCCAGTTCCTGGGCAGGGCTCTTACAGGTTACCACACGCCAGCCCTGGCCCCCACCCATGGTCACCTCCTTCCCTGACAGTCGGGCCTGGCGCTTCCCAAAGGCAGTCCGTGCTCTTCGTGTCTTTCTCTCTTGCCCACAGAAAGCCCTGTTAGCGTGACCCCTCCAGCCTGCCAGGCACCTACTTAGCTCTTGTATCCAAACCAAACCCACTCAGAGATTCACCTCCTTTGCTTTTTCCCCAGTGGCCCCAGGCCACACCGTACAGAACCTATTACTTTGTCTTTGTGCTATCACAGGTAGTATTTGTACTACAAAAGCTACCATTTAATTACACTGATCTCTCCCAGGTCTGTAAATTCCTGGAGGACAGAGACAATGTCTTTCAACTTGTGAATTGCCCAGGGCTTGGCAAACAGCTTGTATTCAATAAACCCAAGCTGAATAATAATGATGATACCACAGACATTTATTGAGTTCTTACATGCAGGCACAGTTCCAAGTGCTTTATTATATTTTGTCAGTTAATTCTGACAATTAACTTAAGAGGTAGAGACTAGGATATTCCTCAACTTATATATGAAGTAACTAAAGTGGAGAATTAAGCAACTTTCCAAGATGGCATGGCTAATAACAGAACTTGGATGCAGATCCTGGGAATTCAACTTCAGAAGCTATACCTCTATCAGAAGACAACTTACATATTTATCAAGTATTTCTATTAAGTAACTTGAAGAGGTTTTTTAAAAAATTGCTTTGAAGCCATAGTATCATTTTCCTGCCCAAAACCTGAATCACCACACTAACATTGGTAGTAAAACAGGTTTGGGATAGTAATGTCTGTTTCATTAAGTATCCATGAGAACATGACAATATAAAAAGGGCACAGAGGAAAGCAACAGAGACAGGTTCCAGAAAAAGACCAGTGACTCAAGGACTCAGCCCTGCCATTCATTTCAAGCCACAAGGCTGCAAACTGGCTGGCCCCTGCCAGGACGCGCCGACCTCCTGGTCCACGCAGAAATTCTCTTACTAGCTCTGCAGGGACACAGGGACCTCCCTTGCCAGACCTGGGCTACCTGACTCCTCCACAGGAAGGTGCCAAGTTTGCAATCCCAAAATTGGTCACTTCCTTCTCTTTGGAACCAGAGGGATTTTTCTCTCTGCAATTCTGAGTTGCTCAGTGGCAGGTATGAGAAGTGCTGAAGCCTGAGCAACTATTGTACTTGCTAGTGATTCTGTATGCAGTGTGTGCTCAGAAAGTTTGCCAAGAGACTCCAGAAGGGAATGTGTGGTTACACATTAGAAGTGGATCCTATTTCCACTGATGAATTTGGGCATTTTTGGTAGCCGAAACAATCAGTGGCTGCAGAGATCTGTCTGTGTCACAGGAGATCTGTTTATAGCAAGGTGTACATAGGGTGGGGATCCAGGAGAGGGACTTATTTTCCTTAACAATGTTGTTAATTGAATTGATTTATATTTCTCCTTTCTTGAATCTAAGAATTGAGATAATTTACAATGAGATTAACAAATGACTAAGTCAAAAGAAAGGAGGGGCAAAGAAATGCTGATTATAAGTGTTGATACAGTTTCCATGACTGTGTAGTGTTTGTCTTTGAGTTTCCTGGCACTAGGGCAAGAAGAAATAAACTATGTCCCTCCCACACCCCAGATCTAAATTTTTTTTAAAAGATTTATTTATGCATATAAGAACTGGGGTACAGGCCAGAGGTGCAGGGGGTGAGAGGATTCACCAGAGACAGAGCAGGGAGCAGAACAGGCAGATCGACTGAAGTACACTGCTGAGGGGAGCAGCAGGTGAGACAGGAGAGGTCTGCTGCGCCATGTGGGTCAGCTACTTCCAGGAATCAAACTCGTGCTGTAGTGGCTGCGGATAGCTTCACAGTGCTGAGACTTAACCTCTTGTGGCATCAAGGGGGGCCCTCAGATCTAAATTTTAAAGGGGATCCCACAGGACTCCTGAGGGAACTCACAGGATGTGGAAAGGAAATGGTGGTGAAGTTGGGTGGGGCAGAGGGGGTGGGGGTGCCAAGGGAGACGCGTCCAAGTTGTCTTTGGGCCAGTGGAACCATGCCGGGCCTCAATTATGGTGTCTCAGGAACAGAGATCTCTCTTTCGATGACATCCCACAACCTCAGAGCAGGCAAGGAGAGGTGCCACGAGATCACACACCAGCCTGAATCGTGCTCCTGTCCGTGCCTGCGTCACCTCCAGGCCAGCCCACCAGCCAAGTGAGGCACCCACCTCTCCGTCCGCTCCCTCTCGACGGGACACTCTCTTTTACTCCATTTCTCAACTGGGAGTTTCACCCCTGAGGGGGCAGCTTACACAAGAATGAGTCATTCCTCTGTCTTTTCTGCTCAAGTGCTAGGTGAACCCCATTCACGACTGCGCTGGAGTCACCTCTGCTCAATGGTCTGGAGCTGGGGGGGCAGGCGGCAACTGTTCTGATGATGCATTTGGAGTAAGAATTTCACAGCTGGAAGTGGTACAGTAACTGGGGAAGACTACGAGAGACTTTTGTTGATTCTATCCAAAAGGCAGGTTTATTGAAAAAAAGGAAAGGAGAAGATGCAGACACCAGCAGGCAGAAAGAGCAGCGCCGGAAAGGGACAGGCTCGTTGAAAGAGACGCCTGCATAGAGGCAGGCGGGCAGTCTTGGACAGAGCGCTGCCTGGGGAGACTTTTTCCACTAGAATATTAACAAACCCAAATGACTCACGATGTTATATATTGTTTATAACCATAGGATGTAAGTTCTTCTGAAAAACTACAGGCAACATGAGCTCCTGAGATATAAAACAATCCGATTAAGAAACTCCTTAGCAACCTGTAGTGATGCCCTTCTAAAAACAGACTGCCCCCCTGCAGTGGTAATAAGGAACCTCTAACTTGCTTTCAGTGAGAGTGAGGACAGCAGGAATGCCAGGGTGGAAGCCTCTTTTCTCCCCTGCCCGACATCCCGTTTCTCGCATTCTCGTGTCTTCTAGAATCCAGCCACCTCTGTACTCACTCTGACCCTAACAACCCTCCACTAGCCCGGACCTTACTGTAGACGGCTCACCGGCCTCTCTGCTCCTGTGCACTGTAGACACTGTGTGCCTAGCACAGAAGCCTTGATTTGTCCTTGTTCTCCCCAGACTTTCCCATGCAATAAATAGCACCAGCGAGTGCCCCAGATACTCAAGACCCTGGAAGGGACACTCTCCTACCCCTCTCCCTTCTGTTAGCTTTTCTGAAGTGGTTCTCAGACCTGGCTGAACAGAGGGACCCTTGGGAGCTTTGAAGCATCCCAATATTCAGAGCCTGTCCCAGACCAATTAAAAAGAGAATCTCTGGAGTGAGGCTCAGACATTAGTACTTTTTAAAAGGTCCCCAAAGGCTTCTAATGTGCAGCCAGCCTTGAGAATTAGTGACTTAAAATACACTCCCAATCCAGCAGCTTCTCTGGCTTCGGTGCCCCACCTGGGTCCCAGCTCCAAGCCTACTGTGGGCAGTGCTGCCCCTGCGCGCTATCCCAGCCTCGAGGCTCCACCACGGGCGCGGGGCATTGTCCTGAACAATCAGGCTACGCCTATGTCTTCCTACTGCATTTGGAATAAAGACCAAGGGGCTCACGAGGCCTATAAGGCCCTGCCCGGTCTGCCTTCTGGCGGCCTCGCTGCCTTTTCTAGTCCCTTCTGCCTCCACCTACACTCTTTAGTTACCCTGTCTCAGTCCTATTTCTCAGACACGCCACACGAGTGTCCACCTCTGGGCCTCGGCACCTACTCTCTCTCCCGTCTGGATGGCTCTGCCATCAGGGCTCCATCTGCCTGACTCACAGCTTCCTGTCATCCAGGTCTCGCCCAAATGGCACCACCTCAGAGAGGCTGCTCGATTCCCTTGATCTAAAGTCATCCCCGTCACCCCAGAAAAGTCATCACCAGCCACCCTGATCACACTGCTTCACCTCTTTAAAGTATGCGTCACTTCCTGAAGTCACCTTGCTCAAGCACATCTTTCCTGCCTGGCCCCAGGCTCAAGCGTGAGCTTCAAGAGGGCCAGGGTGTCGTCGGTCTTGCTCACAGGTGTGTCCAGTGCTCAGAAAAGAACTGACACAGCAGGCCTGAGAACCAGCCGTTCACTGCATTTCATCTGCCAGGTGCTTTACCCCAGGGTCCTCTCACTGCTGCCAGAACGATCCTTGAAAAGTCGCCATCTGACCTCATCACTCTCAGTTAAAATCCTGGGGGCTACAGAATGCCCCTCATCATCCCTACCTTGCTCTTTGGCGCCCCCTATACACCACCTACCCAAACCCATCTCTAAGGTCCTACCTTCCTAACAACTGCTTTCCTGTCTCTGGGCAGGCTGCTCGCTCCGGCCTGGAACGCGTCAGCACCTCTTCTCGCTGCCCTGCTGCCTCCACCTCCCTGCCGGCATCTGCGGCTCTGAGAAGAACTGGCCGGGGCATCCTCCTCTGAGCCGTCACTGGTGCCTCGGTAGGTTGATGTCCCCTCCCTTTTCTCCCACAGCAACGGCGCCTCCCTTGGCCTGTGTGATGGGCTCCATCACACAGGACGAGCCTCACCTGTCTTCTCTAGACGGCGGGCACCTTGAGGGTACGAACAGTGCCTGGGGCTGAGCAAAGTAGTATCTTTCATTCCTGTATCTCCAACAGCAAGGGCATCATAAACATTGTTGAATAAACCCTTAACTTATTTTCAACATGATCAAATTGGCACTGGTGGAAAACTCTTTTGTGCCCTTTTGTTTGGGTGCACTTCTGGCTACAGCCATGCACTGCATTTCCTGCATGCCACATTGATTCGAGAGGTGGCGCTAACAGGAGGTCAAGAGGCCCTGCGTGCTGGTGCATGAGAAGAGGCACTGTCTGGACAGGTTGCTGGCATGTAATTGAGCTGGGAAAGCAGCTTTCCCTTGGGACAGATTAACAATCTACCACCTGAGCCAGCAGGAAATGGAACCTGTCGAGAAGGAAAATTGTTCAGGACCCGTCATTCTTACTGTGCTTTCCCTGGGGCTCGGAGACATGAAATCTGTGTGGCCAGCACCATGCATTAGAGGTACTCTCCCTCTCTTAATTCAAACACACTGTCCGACACACTGAGATAATTAAGCCGTAGGAGGTCTTTTTCAAGTAACGCACTCTCTTGCTTTTCCCATACAAGATAATGAACAGGAACAGAGCATTTAATACCAGGGTACACAACATTCAATAGCCACTTGCACAGCTTGGTGTATTTAGCTAAGTCATCGGGCAGAACACCACCGCTTTACCCACTGATATTCACCAAGAGGCACTTGCTGCGGCCTGAAACAGGCTTGTCCAGCTTTTCAGGAAAAGGTGAGCCTCGCCCAAACAAAGTGAAGGCCATTTCCGTGCAGGTTCCTGGAATTGGATATGGCTTTAATTTCAAAACCACCTCACTCCAGTCCTACCCTCACTGAGCAGCCCTGTCCTGACCCAACCCCCCAACATGCTTTTGCTCCGCTTATCTGGCCCCTGTCTCCACCGTTATCTGACTGTGCCTTTCCAGCTAGAGGCTGGGCTCCCCCACAGCAAACCCCTCCCACAGAGCAGGCTCAGTTAGTGAATACCGCAGAGTACATCTGGTGTCATTCCACCAAGACAGGTAGGCTGTGGCCCAGATGGTGCTCCCTCAGTGGGGCCTCAGCCCAGTTTCCCACCGTCAGCCCAGCCCTCCGGTTCTCCACATTCCCAAGGTCAGGGCACTCATGCAGGCTGTGGCCATGCCAGGGCCAGAGGGGAGCGTGGGCTGGTCAAACACGCCCAGACATACTCACGGGGTCCGTCAGCATGGCCCGGCAGTGGGAAGCCAGGGCCAAGAAGGCCAGCAGGTTGAACACGGTCCCATTGATGATGCTGTATACGTAGTCTCGGGATGGAATCAGCATGACAAAAAGGACCACAAACTCTGCATAGAGGACCAGAAACCAGGTGACAATGGCACAGGCGATGCCACAGCCGTCTCGGATAAACCACATGGTTCCCACAGGAGTGGGGTGGGGAGGTGGGACGCACTTCTCCGGCTGGAGGTATTCTGGTTTCCGCTCAATGTCTCGGAAGTGGTGGGTAGGGATAAGCATCATAAGCTATTCTGTCCATACTGGCATCTGGAAGAGAAAGAGGAAAGAACCCAGAAATTTGGTGGTGTCTTGTCATCAAGAAGATGTGAACAAATGATCTTTTTTTTTCCCCCTTAAAGATCTATTTATGACTAAAAGAACTGGGGCACAGGCCAAAGATGTGTGTGTGTGTGGAGGGGAGGTGAGAGGTCACCAGAGACAGTGGGGAGCAGAGCAGGTGGATCCACTGAAACACACCTCTGAGGGGAGCAGCGGGCGAGGCAGGAGAGGTCTGCTGCGCCAGGTGGGTCCCCTCCCTGGCTGAGGATCGAACTTGTGCTGCAGTGGCTGCGGATGCTTCATAGTGCGGTGTTTAAGCCCTTGCGCCACCAGGGAGGCCCCCAGAAAAAATTATCTTTCTAAAGTGAGCTGTGAGTATTTATGTGTGAACCTCTTGTGGAAAGGTGCTTAAACCTTATGTTCATTTAAAAGTGAGTTCCCTACTCCTGAGACTTAGCCTTTGTGAAGTAGGGCCAAAGTCTTTACGTAATAGCTAACAGAAGGGGGCTATCAAAGGACAAATGCCAATATCAGATTGACAGCAACATACCAACTTCAAGGCAGGACTAGACCCCTTCTCATTTATTAGGGACCCCTTGGCTGGACAATGTCTCAATAGATATGCTTGAGTTTGGGCCTAAGGGACAGGTTTGGGGAGGGAGCGCTAAGCACCAAGTCTTCTGGTAAAACTCTCTTGACCTCATATGTTGAGGCTGTTTGGGGGTAACAGGAAAGTGGCGGTTACCTAGGATTGGCCTTAAGCTACAACCCTTAAGACGTCTTAACTCACTGCTGGGTTAGTTAATGATAAGGGAAAACAGTGAACAGGATGGGAAAGTTCTTGAAACCAGTCAGGCTTTTTAGCTCTATGAACAAGATGGCTTATTTTCTCAGAATAAGAGAATCTCTGAGGTCTGTTCCCCTTGGGGGTAATGGAGCAAAATAGAATGAGGACAATAAGCCCAAAGATGCTTCCACACTCATGGCTGTGGGGTCATCTATGAAAAAGACACATCCCAGCCCAGCCCGCTCCTCATGGGGCTGGTGAGAGAGGGTCCAGGGACTGGAGGTGCTTGCTGAATGCTACACACTGGAATACCCAGTGCAAGTCACAGATGGCGCTCTGGTTTCTCTCTTGGAAAGACATTCATTCCTTCAGAAACAAGTGCTGAGCAACGTGCCCCTTCTTCCTCACAGCTGGAGTCTCTGAGACAGCAACGAAGTGATAAAGAATCAAAAACTAAAGTCTGTCTGTCCATGGCACGTGCTGCAGGACAGAGCAAGTGCAGATTTTCCTCTTCCAATTCTTTATCTTAAACTGTGGTCACGGCATCGTCAGTTAGATTTCTCACCAGAGACAGGTGCCATGGAAAAGCCACCTGTAGCACAGTTCAGTGACATCTGTCTTTTGGGATCTCAAGTAACTGCACAGCAGCAGGAATCATTCAAGAGCAGAACTGGCTATGTGTGTTTTTTCAGAAGACTGTGGCTCTGAAGGACAAGTGCAAACTTGAAGTGGTTGTGCTGGGTTCTTTTTACCATATACCCAATTTTCCTTTTTCCTCCACTGCCCTCACAGTCCCTACCCTATTAAAAAAAAGGGCACCTGGGGGCCTCCCCTGGTGGCGCAGTGGGTTAAGCAATGCACTACAAAGCAAATCGCAGCCACTGCAGCACGAGTTCGATCCCTGCTGCCGGCCAGGGAGGGG
>JAGFMF010011466.1:9116286-9130689 GCA_019455555.1 Galemys pyrenaicus
CCCGCTCTCTGTGGTGAATCCTCTCACCCCCCCACACCTCTGGCCTGTGCCCCAGTGCTTGTATGCATAAATAAATAAATCTTTAAAAAAAAAAAAAAGGGCACCTGGGTTGAATACAGGATAACACAAAAAATGAGGAGATGTTCAGAAAGCTGAGAGGGCAGAACAGTAACTACTACTCAAAATGACATTCTAGACTCGAAGTTCCGTAGACTAATAAGGCAAGAACAAGGCCAGGGTTGCCCGTGCTTGGGATGGTTGAGAATTAAGGGCCAAGAGGCAGTTAAATGTCTACTGTGTAGCTGTCCAAAGGAACACTGACCAAACACACAGAGTACTATGACATTCTGGGCACGGTGTGTATTGGGAGCGAGGGAACAAGGAATCATGAGGAACAAAATAATCATGTCACATACAGAATAGCCAGCGGTTCTGATGGTCCATCAACCAGAATTTTCTAATGATCTCAAGAATGTTCTAATAAAGTAACCTGTGTTCTCCAAAAGACAGCGGCAATTAGTGCTGCCAGTGACACCCAGATGCAGGGACAACTTCTGAAGTGCCGAGCAGCAGGAGATCCCAGAGCAGGGAAGTCTGGGGCTTGACCTGTGTTCAGCAAATTCTAAAATTCTAAACTCTATTCAACCTAAACCAAACAAGTCCAAAGAATCATAACCTGGGGCCTCCTTGGTGGCCCAGTGGGTTAAGCAACGCACTCTGAAGCAAACCGCAGTCACTGCAGCACGAGTTCGATCCCTGCTGCTGGCCAGGGAGGGGACCCACATGGCGCAGCAGACCTCTCCTGCCGCGCCCATTGCTCCCCTCAGCAGTGTTATTTTGGTCGATCCGCCTGTTCTGCTCCCCACTCTGTTTCTGGTGAGTCCTCTCACAGCCCCCTGCATCTCTGGTTTTTACCCAGTTCTTATATACATAAATAAATCTTTTTTTAAAAAAGATTCATAACCCAATTGAAACTCAACATTTTGATAACCTCCAGATGTGAGCACTCTCTTGGATTTCCTACTGCTGCAGAAGTTTGTATGTATATAACTGATGTCTCCACAATTACCACATAAATGCTAAACCAATTTATTGGCCCACAGCCACGCATTTGATCTTGTACTGCCAACATCTGCTTTTACAATATAATGGCAGATGGGGTAGTTGGGACAGATGGCGACTCTCAAGCCTGGAATATTTACTCTCAGATTCTTTAGAGTTGCTGACCACTGGTTCTAGGTAGTTGAACTAATAAATAATGGAAATCCATCCCAACTCCTGCTTCCCTTCAGGACACCGGGGGTGACAGCGATGGCTGGTTACAGCTCACCCCACCCATGTCTGTAGCGGCATGACCTTCTCTCATCTCCAGCCTCAGGGGCCTCTCACCATAAGCTGTGTACTTTATCAAACTGTTCTTCAGTGGTCAGAAATGGTGCAGTTTTTGGAAATGCAGTCATTGGAAATACATTTTAGAGCAGTGCTCCTGTTTAGACACTCCCAGAGATTAAATTAAGCTGATGGTATAGGCAGAGTAGTTCACTGTATTCTATCCTTTGACAATCATTCATTCTTGATTGCACATATGGCAATGACTCCATTGGAGTTATGTTTCATATGTTTGGTTCTTCTGAGAACCTTCCACCAAAGTTAAGTTTCCCAGGTAACTGCAGCTTTTTCCTAAGCAGTAACACATTTGAACCATTTGGATAGTTAAGATAGAGGTCTTAAAAGTAAAATCATAGACAACCGAAAAAGAGATTATAACTGTTCCTGTCTCAGGTACAAGAACCATCCATTTCTTTAGGATGATCTGGAGTCATTGCCGGGAACATCAGTTACTGGAGTGTGCTAGATAATGATGTCCTCGGGGCACACAAAGATACATGGGCACTAGGCCTCACATCAACGCCCAGTGTGGCCTGTAAGATTGCAATTCTGTGTCTCCTTTGTATTCCTCCTCATTCCTGGCTACTGTTCATTTCTGTGTCTACAGTTAGCAAGCCTCCATATATATGCTATTTGGTAGAAATAAGTTTTTGTTTCTGTGATAGTTTTCCAACGAAAGGAAACAAAGATCACATTGTAGTTTTAATTAATGTAATACACACTTTATTTTAGGGGGCCAGGTTTTATAGCAAGGCTTTGCCATGTTAGTAATTCATGTCCCAATGGAGGAATGCACTGAGGCATGGAGGGGTGAAGGGACTAAGCCCTGGGGCCAAGAAAACCATAGGTGAGAAGACATGGCAGGAGGGGGTTTGGAGCTCCCAAGAGCTAGCAATGCAGGTGTTAAGGAAGATGCAGTGTCAGAATGGCAATCTGAGCTCTGTGGAGGGCACGTAATAAGTCCAAGGAAACTGGTCTTCCTTCTCCGAGTTTCAGAAGCAAAAAATAAGAAATGATGCAGTTAGTGCTAATTTTCTATGCGTGCACGTGCACCTGTGCAAACACACACAATCAGTTTCTTGTCCAGATCCAGCTGTGGATCCAGCTACAGCACATGGGCTTCATTATGCTTGACCACAGAGCGCTCTTCCTTAACCCAGACAGACATCCACAGATGTATTTAGCAAAGTGCAGTCTGGGGGCCCTGTGAGCCCCAGCGGTTGGGTAGCTGGGTTGGCCTTGAGTGGACCATTTGCTAAGTCTTCATGCTGCCTACCCAGGACTGGGTAGCTCCAAGGATTCAAAAAGGGTGATGCTAAGGTCAAATTCACAGGTCCCACCCCACTATGACCCATTAGTGGGTTGGCTAGGCTGGACTCCTGGACTGGCAAGTGTCAACCATTAGCGATGGACAGAATCCAGCGACAGGCATGTAGTTAATCATCTTTTGTTGAATGAGGGGGTGAATCTTTATAAATCCACCACCTGGCCTAAAAAACTGCCCCAAAGTTCATGCTTTATGAATAGGATCAAAAACACGATCCCTACTTAAAAGTTCTCTGTTAGATGTAGGAAAGCCCCAGACTCCACTATTCTCAATCCAGTGTCCCAAGAACCCCAGCACCTTAGACTGATAACAAGTCCTACTTCACCTGCTTTCATGAGGACAAGATCCTATACTAAAGTCATGAAATAGTTCAGCTAGATCTAAAATAAAATCCTTGAAGTATCTCAAAGCACAGTATAGATTACTTTCCTAAAGATCACACCCATCCACACTTGAATTCATAGATTAAAGTAACAAAGGGCAATGAACCTAACCACTAAGGGCTGTATGAAGTATCTGTACACAGACAGGTTTGGCAAACTCAAAATCAGGTGTAACTATTTTTCCTTAGAGATAAAGATCATTTTAATTAATGAAAAACAAAGATGTTTGGGACTATACTTTCTGGGTTCATACTAGTAGGAACTATATAGAAGAAACTCAGTTTCGTCAACATCTTGGTAAATATTATGAACATCAGCAAGGCAATAGAAACCCTTAAGTAGCAATCGTTGAACTTAGGTCAAAATTAATTTCATGTCAACATTTTAAATTTTAATACATCTAGTATCCTTCTGGATTGCTATTGGAGGGCTGGCCTGGAATTCTGTTAAACTTACCCTAAACATTGAATTTTCACCTAAACTAATTTTTAATTAGTTAAATAACTCAGTTTGCCTTTAAATAACCATCAAAAGACACATGGAAAGAAGGCATGCTTTCTGATATTTCTGTCATAATTCTCAGTTGAAATTCATCCTAATGAGCATTGTAATAACCTTTTATGGTTTGTCATACTGTCATAAGAATACAGTGTTTGCCTCTTTTAGAACTCACATTTTAGAGTGATAGACTAAAAGCACAAAAGTATTCACAAACCAGTTTAGCAAGTTTAAAGATGAATAAATGGTCCATTCCTGGAAGTTTTAGAAATGATTCTGACTGAGCAGAAAATTAACTTATCTGAGCTACAATTCTCTTAATTTGTGCAAGACTCCAAAAGCATTGTAAATTTTACACTCATTTTTGTGATTCTCAGAAAAAAAAACAACAGAATGAGTCATTCCACTTTTTCTACAAAGGGTGTGGGCCAGAGGAAAGATACCTTATCTTCCACGTCACAGCCCATCAGCCAAGGAAGGTGTCTGGAGGGCAGAGTGCTCCTTGGCCTACTTTGTGAGATCTTTATGAACAAGCTTGCATTGCTTTTCCTTCAATGGGAGAGTCTGCCTCTCTCTACCTGCCTCTTGTCGCTGACATAGTTAACATTCAGCAGAAAACGAAATAAATAGTAAGATAGAGAAGGAAAATACCACACCCCTCCCCCCAACCATACCTTATATACATTAAAATTCACTGAGAAAATCAGGACATAGTCAGGAAACTACATTTGCCTTCTGCCTTATAACCAGTCACATTCTTATAAAATCCACTCCTGTACACATACAGATTCCTAACAATGGACCTTTATTTCAGAAGAGTTAGGGATCTGGACAGCTCAGGACAAATCTGGACAGCTAAGTTCTTTTTCTTACTACCATGACTACTGTACTATAACTACCTAGTTTACCACTGCCTGGCTTTCTAGATTTATTAAAAAATATATCCCTACATAGAGGATGATATATGTCACAGATGTTAGGGATCAGTTGAAACTACCTACTACTATTTGTTTGGGAAATATATCCTTTTGCTGGGTGTGATTTATCAGATGTTGCAACAATGAGAAAAATTAATGAGACAAGTTTAAAACAGACCATGCATAAGATTAACTAGAAAAACAAAACAGGGCCTCCGTGGTGGTGCAAGAGTTTGAGTCTCGGCGCTATGAAGCTGTCAATGGTCACCCCAGCACGACTTCGATCCTGGGCAGGGAACCGACCCACATGGCGCAGCGGACCGCTCCTGTCTCACCCGCTGCTCCCCTCAGCAGTATATTTCGGTTAATCTGCCTGTTCCGTTCCCCACTCTGTCTCTGCTGAATCCTCTCACCCCCCACACCTCTAGCATGCACCCCAGCTCTTGTGTGCATAAGTAAATAAATCTTAAAAAAAAAAGATAAACCAAAACTATACGCTATCTGAGTCAGAATTTTCAAGTTGGAAGGAACCCTAAGACTACCCTATAAATTTTAGTCAAACTCCTCTGCTTTACAGATAAGGAAACTGAGATCGATTTGAGATTTTGTCAAAAACGTAAGTTTTAGACAAAATACGTAATGTTTTGCGTGTCTACAGGAATGGAGATAGGCACCGACATTAACTGAAAGCATGTGATGATGGCGGGATACGCACAGCTGCACCTTTTAGATCATACAACCACTCAGCATAGCAGCTTGTACTAGCCATTGTGCAGAGAAGATGAAGGGCAGAAGTTTGGGGACTACTCTTCATGTCACACGCAGTAAGGGGTGAAGCCATGACCCACAGCAAGAGCAGCTTGCCACCGCTGACCACTTTGAGTTCAGCACATGGATTCCTTTGCCAGATGGGGGAGGGGGAAGGGGAGGGGAGGAATGACCAAGCAGGAAAATGAGCTCTGTTGCTGATGGGTTTAGACTTCAAACTAGCTTGACTGTCTCCACCTCTAAAGTGAGAGAGGACAGATCTCTAAGCGCTGTGACTTTTTCGAGAAACCAAGAAATGGACTCTAAGTAGCCTTTCCTCCCACCCATTCTTAAAGGAAAAGAACATTCTTTCTTCCACTTTGGCATTCTTTCTTCTACTTCTGGCAGTTATCTCTTTAATGGAGCATGATACCAACTAGGTCACTGCACATGCTTTGGCGCTCAAAAACACAGCCTTTGGAAAGGGACTATATAGGGATTAGATGCCTCTTCCAAAGTCTACTCTGCCTGTTCTGCAGATGGTAAGGGAGCCGGTTGATCTTCCATGAAATGTTGGAAGCAGTGACAGCTTCCGTCCTTGGCCTGCCAGTAGGCTCTACCACTTGCCTAAGCTGCCTCTCGCTGCAGTAATTGCGTTTTTCCGGAAGTCTTTAATCTGGCAGGAAAAGCTTTAAAAAGGGAACAATATCTTACTGATTTAGCTATTCAGTAGTTGTCAAGAAATGAGACAGTCCAAAGTATGTGGAAGCTCTGATGATGTTCATGATCTCATCTGACATGAAGCTGCCTTCTGGTCTCTGTCAGGGTAGGTTCTAAGATGGGCACTTTGCTATGGGGCAGTGAGTGGAGAGCAGGACACTGACCTTCCTGAACAGCTACTACCAGAGGGAGGCATACCTCCCTCTGGCGGATCTTCACACCTACTCCCTCTCGTAGGTACACACTGACTTTCCCACCCCCTTTACAGATAGGCAGGTTGAGGCATGAAGGGATTTGCCTAAATTCATACTCCTAGGAAACCAGGAGCATGATGGATACACTCCCCAGCCTGCTCTCATCCTAGAATCTACTTTTAACAACTCACTACAACCATTAGTTCTGGCCATAACTAGAAAACAGGGAAGGTTCTGGTGTTTCCACCAAAGCCCTTGGGTTACTTACAGTTGGCTCTCTTGCCCATACATGGTTATACAGCAATGGTGCTATCAGGGGGGCCACACGCAGCGGTGTTCACAGGCCTGAAGTTAAGCATTTGTACTTGAAGGCAGTGCCCCGGCTGAATGTCAGCCAACATTTAGAAGACTGGTCCTGCCTTAACCTAGGGAAGCAGGAGGGCCGTGAAGCTTCAGCCAGGAGAGTCACCCTAAGATTGAGTCCTTAAAATATGCTTCTTCTGGGCAACACTTCCTGTGGGGCCAAATTCCAGCACACTGCTCTTTCTGAAAGTCTACCCATGCTAGGTAGAGACCAACCCGAAAAGGTTCCCACCTGAGGGTGTTGAAAATTGTACCTGAGCCCACATTGTGCCATGTGTAGACATGCGGCCACTGTGACATCATCTGGGCAACAGTTTGGCTAGTTTAGGGACTAAAAACAAAAATGCATGGAGAGCTGAAAGAGCCAGGCAAGAGAGAAGTGAAGAATATTGCAACTGCACAGGCTTGAAGAAGGGGAGCCACTTAGCTTTCAGTCTCTGCGGATCCCATGTGGCAATGCAAGAGCAGGGCCTTGGGAGAAGCATGGGACCGAGGCAATGAAGTGGGTGTGTTCCCGCAGTTCAAGTTCCTGCCTGCCAGCAAGGGGCTCTCTGGCATTTGTGAGAGAACTTTGGAGATAGACAGGAGGCGCTTGTGAATTAGAATGAAGACGGGCTTGGAGTCAAGAGGTCAGAATTCTACTAATTTTACTTACCTCGTGATTTGGGAAAGACAGTTACTCTCCCTGGACCTCGATTTCCTCATTATTAAAACAAGAGGGAAGACTGAGATGATTACTAAGGTCTCTTGCAGGGCTATTAGGTTTCCTTTGTTCTTAGGAACAAATTCAATTTTGTTTGTTAACTTCCAGAATTCTATATTTTTACCAAAACTTTACCCTTAACTTTCTTTGTTAACATTCAAATTCCCCATCAATACCTGTCTGTCAGCAATTTTCTAGCACATGTTCAGTTTTTTCAATCTAATATGCATGCTATTGCCATTTCCTTTTACTCATGCTTTTAATTTTTTTAGGAGTGTGGAAAAAGTACTATCAAAATACATCAAATCTTACAATGTAGTAAGATGTAAGTCTGAATATACAAAATTAAATATGACCAGTTTTCAGTGTTCAAATATTTGTATATCCAGAATCTATTCTGAATTTTACAACTTGGTAAGAGAACCATGTTAGGGTAAAATGAGGCATAGAGAGACTAACTGACTTTCTCAAAGCAAGTCAGGGACAAAGTCCAGTTCTATGGGATAAACACCCAAAAATCTTTCCATTACATAAATCTTCCAAACCAACCTGCCTTTCTAGTTCTCTGCCACTATTGTTTGGTTTAGAAAGATACCTTGTATATAGCAAAGCCAAAACTTTTTGCAACAGAACTGTGGCCAGAACTGTACTTGTTCCACTAGGCTGATTTTCCTCAGGTGGGAAATGGATCCTACCCAAAGAGATTCTATCCCTGATGATGCACAAGAAATATTTTAGTCCAGGTGGCCCAGAAATTTCAGAGCCCACTTGCAAATCTCTCCATACTGGGAAGATTAGAGTTTGGAAGAGACCATCTAAAGATGGTGTTTTCCTGATATTTCTGGATCAATGAGGTGAAAAATGCTACTGTAACTTCACTTTCATGGCTGAGAGTCTGGAATAACCTGACCATTTCTCTCTGGGAATCTGTTTCCAAAGAGGAAAACAAATCATTAAAAAAAGCAAAAACAGGAACAAAACTAGAGGCTGAAAGGCCTTTTTTCCCCTCAAGAAGTCAATATCCAGACATTATTCCTCCATTTCTACTTTAGAGTCTGTTACTCTAAGACCAGCAGGGTACATATATATGCTTAAATATTTACAGATTTGTTAATCAAGATATGTGGCCCCATTTAGTCACAGATGCCCTAAAGAAAGACACGGGAAGTATCCTGTCACTCTTTCAAAAGGAAATACATGGGAAGACTTTTACTCTGAGAGGGAATAAACTTTACTCATGCAATCCTCTTAACTTTTCTATCACTGTAATCCCAAGACAGACGCATACCTGCCTGCCAGACTATGGGAGCTTGTTTGCATAGGTTATTCTTTAAGACAAGGTATAGGTAGGAAAGATAGTGTTTAAAGGAAACCACAGGTCTCAAATTTACTGAGACAATAGCACACCTGTGCTTTTCTGGGAACATGTAGAGAAAAAGGTCTAAAACATGGCTACTTCTGTTTAAGACCAGGGATAAAATGTCCCCTACTAGGTTTTACGAGCTTTTTGCAACTTCAGCACCAAGGACTCAACACTGCCCCGAAGCTCTTCTGTAAGCACCTTTTATTGCTTTAATTAACGAAGGTTAGGTGGGACATTTTCTCCAGCTCTGTTATTGTTGCCCGCTAGTGGCTAGCAGCAGCTCTTTACTTCTTGCCCTGGATGCCTGGCATACACAATTAGCACCTTATTATAGGTTGGCCTCTCCTCTAGTTACCGCAGGTCTCAATTGAGCACTTTATTTTATTGTCTTGTTCATGTACTAGTTCAAGTGCTTGGGCTCTCTAACTATAATAAATCCTAAACTACTTTTAGGCAGGCACGTGTTTCCAGCGTCTTGCCTCTTCAGATCCAGGAGAACATTAGGGACTCACAGCAAATGTTTTCTGATTGTTTGAAGAGCTTCTAGATGTTTACCCTGGGAGTAAGGCACAAGGTTGAAATCTGGGTCTCCATGCTTAACTCAACTTTCTATATAGACCCACTGGCCTTCTCTGCTGTTGAGGGCTTTCCCCAGTTACTCTGAGTTAAATTCTACATGACCTATACATAACATTGTCCCTTATCTAAAAGGGTGGGCTGAAGCAAATATGGAACTACCCATTAGCAGGCGGTTCCACGTTCTAGAAAAAGGATTCAAGGAATGTGAGTTTATGCTTGAAAGGACTCCTTGCTTTTGAAATTAAAACTAACAAGAGCTTATAGAGTAGTTAGTGACTCCATAACAAAGACAGGCCTCCTTCACCAAAAACTCTGACGAATGAAATGGAACCTAGGAGGAGGGACAGCATGAGTTGATGTGAGAAATCAGACTGCTCTCAAATCCTGGCTCTGCCACTTACACTCTTCGAATTGCTTCAATGGACCAAAATAGGACTCTGAACTTACAGGTTTTAACAATGTCTAATGCATCTTAACAAGTAACATGACAAAAATGTTCTGGCAACATTGAAGTAGAATAATTTATGAAGTTGTCATTGTTTTAGTAGAGAATTTAACAGGAAGATTCTGTCTACAATTTTTAAAAAATATTTATTTTTATTTATACATAGAAGAACTGGGGTGTGGGCTAGCGGTGGGGGAGGGAAGGAGAGGCTTCACCAGAGGCAGAGTGGGGAGCAGAACAGGCAGATCTACTGAAATACATTGCTGAGGGGAGCAGCAGACGAGACAGGAGATGTCTGCTGCGCCATGTGGGTCACCTCCCTGGACCGGAATCCAACTCATGTTGAAAGTAGCTGGCAATAGCTTGATAGCACTGACTTTAACCCCTGTGCCACCAGGGAGGTCCTCTGTCAACAATTCTCATACTAACTTGGCCTAAAATGTCAGCTATTGTTCATAATACTATTTAGCAAACACTGCCAACTCTCCTCTAGCAAGGAATCTTCAGTCAACTGTCAGGGGAACAGTTCAAATATATGTTCTATATTTTAACAGACATAAAACGGTTTTCATATAAAAGATGATTCCATGGTATCCAAACTTTCCTTCTTGTGTCTTTTCTGATCTGTCCATTTGATGTTGCTTTTTAAATCCTCAATCTCCTTAGATATTCTAGCTACTAGAATTCCACATCCGGGTTTCTCCTTTTTGAGCAATCTGTAGAACAAAACACCATTTTTAACACCAGCAGCCCCTTGTTATCTCAACACACAAAATTCCTCACATGAATCCAGGGTTCCAGCCACACGTAAAGGCATCTGTATGCCACAGTAGGTGGGGAGGAAACCCTGCCAAGCTTCAACTCTCCCAGTTTTGCTGGAGGGCAAAGTCCAGCCCTACAAGAACTTTTCCCTGTAGCTATGCAGAGACATAAGAAACAACCAATGACCAGTCTCCTGAGAAGTGATTTTGGGGCTCAGCAGTTTAGTGCTTAAGAATGTGGGAAGGTACCCTTCCTTGACCCAGCCCACTGTGCCCATCAGTGCCACCATTGTAGCTCTTAACCACCATGTTTTTTGGTTATGTTGGCCTTGGAGCCTTCCCGCTGCCAAGAAGTTATGTTTCACTTTTTTCAGTGTTCCAAAGTTAGCACAGATCCCATCCAAAGAAGACTTCCGATAGTTGCCTGTGAAAGTGTATTGAAGTCACTATCTGAGAAAGGCTGGCTCATTCCTTTATTAAGCTGTTAAGGGTTACTTTCACTTTCAAAAACGGAGAGGCTTTCAAAAATGGGACTTTTGAAAAGCCATCTGATCTCCTTGCTAAATTACTTTGGGTTAACTTTTCCCCGTTTGTCCACATGGCCCCTTTAAAATCTTCACAATGCCGTGTGTGCCCCGCCTTAATGGGCTCCTTCAGTGACCCCATATTCACCTTGCAGGTATCCTCTTGAGATATCCAAGGCCCATACTCCTACTCAGCGACGGCAGGGGCTGGCTCCCCGCCCCGCAGCTGTCCACAGATCCCAGCGGTAACCCCCATAAAGCCGGGGCTTCCAGCCACCACTGGAAGCACGGGGAACATCTGGGCACCGCGCCCCTCGTCAGCACCGGCTACCAAGACTCTCCTCAGTCTCTTTGGGACAATGTTCCAGCGACCAGCGGGACCCGTACCACCGAAAAGGACCTAAAGAGGGCTTCACTGCCTCTTCTCTTAAATCATCTTAGAAACTGGGCAAATGGAGTGGGGATGGTGGAAAGAGGAGACAGTTACCTCCCCTCCCCAACAAGAATCACGATATCCGCTTCCCCTCGCTCAGTCAGTCTCAGTCTGTCTCTCTCTCGATCACACACACGCACACGACCTGCTACTTCAACTCCATCCGAGCAATCTGCGTCGCGCGCCTCTCCCACGGTGACTCCTCCGGCCCGACTCCGGCCGGCGCCTCTCGCCTCATCCCAGCATTTCCACCCAACCCTAGTTTCCTCTCCCAACTGACCGTGAAGCCGGAGGCAGTTTCCCAGTCCCAGGCCTCCGGTGGGGCTCCTGCCGCCGCCGCCGTGGCCTCCCCCTGCAGCCCCCGACCTGGGACCCGGCCTCCGGCTGCAGCGATGGCTCCCCAGCACGCGACGCCGCGGTTCGGACAGACACGCGGCGGCGCGCAGGAGAAGCCCATCGAGCTCCCGGCACTGGCAGCGGCCGCGGCTGCAGGAGCGGCGGCCGCGCAGGCTGATGACGCATCGCGGGGGGCGAGGGGAGGGAGGGGCGGCGCGGGCGGATGACGTGAGCGCGCGGGGTACCTCGGCAGCATGGCGTCGGTGTCGCTGAGCGAAGCGGAGAAGGTGTACATCGTCCACGGTGTCCAGGTAGCTACAGCAGCGGAGTCAGCGGCCTTCGCGTTTCCCTGGCCCCCAGGTCGCGGCGGGCCCTCTGCTTGGAAGGAGGCGCCCAGGCTGCGGAGAAACTGGGTTCACCCTGTGATGAAACAACTGCGGCCAGCGTCGCAGTCCCAAGCCGGCCAACGCGGGCATTTGTAGGACCGGCGAACTCCATTTAGGACCGTATGCGTGCTTTGAGCTTTTCGGCGCGCAGTTCTAAACCCAGGTTTGAGGCTGTGGGCGGTCTCTGAGGCCATTCTCGAGAAAGCATCATTCCCCTTCCCCTTCCCCTCCCCCGCCCGGGCCATCTCTTTAGCCTTCGCTTGTGGCTTCATGGGCTCTGGCCTGCTTTCCCTCAGAGAGAGAAGGCACCTGAGGTTAAAACTCTTTGAAAGTAATAAATCACCTTACAATGCAAGAGGGAAGGGTTTAAAAAGCGGCTCCCCAGCCTGTTACATTTCTCATTTTGCCAATGGAGAACTAAGATCCTGAGAGGCAGCTGTTATTATGCTGAGACCAGTATTCAGTCTTCAGTCCCTGGTTTTGACCATTCCAGAGGGAGAGTTGGAGAATGTTGGGCATGGTAGTGAGCTCCCAAGGAAAGCTGGGTATGTCCTTCTGTAGCCTTCCAGGTTAGCTGCCTTTTCCAAACTTCCAGGCCTAGCAGGAATTCTGTTTTTGCCTGTACAGACCTAATTGTTTTGTATTTTACTTTTCACCTTTGGTCCAGTATGCTGACCTTTGGTCAGTTTTAGCCTTTGGCATTCCTTTTCCATCAGCCTTTGATTCCATTTTCAAAGGTGAATACCATAAAGGCAGTGGATAATTAGTGGAGTTCAAAGGAGCTAAAAATAATGAGATTGTAATGCTCTGAAGGCCCCTAAATCCACATCAAGAATCTTTCCTTTGTGTCTTCGAGACTCAGTATTCATTCATTCGACCTTGAACTGAGCTAGACTCCAGATAGAAGGATCCTGACACTATAGAACTCCCTTGCTACAAGGAAGAGACAAAATATAGATCTATTTTGTGTTTGTTTATAAATTGTACTGAGTGCTATAAAGAAAGAAAACAGGAACCCTATTTAGGCTCAGAGGTCAAAGGAGGCTTCCCTAAGGAAATGGCATTTGTGCTGAATCCTCAGAGTGACCCAGAATTAAGTATGGTTGAGCCTTCCAAAAGGAAGGGATAGTGAGTCCACAGGCCCTTACGTGGAAGAAACATGGAGCTGGAGGTTATAGTTCCTCTATAATTGCAGGATTCCTGTTCTTGCAAGACCTCATCATTTTGGTTTTGCTTTCCACCTTGGTCCAGCATGGTCAATTTCAGCTTCTGGCTTCTCTTTTTGGCATTTGATTTCTATACTATTTGAGGGCTATTTCGTCTTGATTTGGTGATGGTTAAGAGCAGTTGCAGTTAACCTCACCATGAATATTGAAGTCTTAGTTTCTAGTTGTGGTAACTGATAGACTGAAACAAAAAAGTATGTTTTAGAAAGCTGTGTTTCTTCAAGAATTCAAGGGCACCTGGATCTTCAGGCATTCCCTTGCTCAGCTCTACTGCTTTTCTGGTCTTTCTTCACATTGACTTTCTGTTCCTCAGTCCATGTGGTAGGAAGAATGTGGTTACTTCTCAACTCCTGAGGTTATAGTTCAGAAAGTGAGAAAGAAGAGGATGGGTCATTTTAGGTCTTGGCAGACAGAAAATGGAATATAACTTAGTGACGTCAGGAGACTCATGCTGGTAATCTTCACAGCAGTAGGGGCAGGTTTCAGGAAAATAAGACCAGAGGCATTGAAAAGCCCGGAGGCTAACACCACTGGGAGCAGCTACCACTCCTAGGCCAGAGGGGCCCGGGAAGGAAAGTGTTGCCAGATGTCAGTGACAGATGAATTGTGGAAGAAGAGCTGTCAGCCAGAAACAGGGTAGATGGAGGCACAGTCAGAAATGTGACTCGGTGTGTGTGTGTGTGTGTGTGTGTGTGTGTAGGGGGGCACTCTGATCAAGCACCTTCCATTGGTCAAACCTTTCAGAAGCCAGCAAAGGGAGTCTTTGATGCAGTTTGGTGGGAGTCAACCTGGTGTACACATTAGGGCAGGAGAGGATGGCGAATGGGTCTGTGATTTGATTGGCTGTTACGTCCTCTCAGCCTTTAAAGATAGACATTGATATCTAACCTCGCTCCAGCCTAGTTATTCTGAAGCATTGACATGCATTTTACTTACCCACAAAGTACAGATTCCCATGCTGTATTTGGGAATCGGAATCTCTGGGACGGGGCATCTTCATACATATTGGGAGATTTTTTTTTTTTTAAAGATTTATTTATTTATGCATACAAGCACTGGGGCACAGGCCAGAGGTGTGGGGGGGTGAGAGGATTCACCACAGAGAGCGG